>CABHPP010144141.1:0-13270 GCA_902168425.1 Peromyscus attwateri
AGTGCATCATTGTCAGTTTTGCCTTGAATTATGGAAGGCTGTCCTCCAAACACGTGACCGCTACCTTCTTGAGGTAGGAGTGTATATGGTCATCCACGAGAGACCCTCACAGGCATAGGTCCGTTAATACTTCCTCATGGAAGGCGCGGTGTGGTGGCCATCTTTGGGTGATGGCCAATATCCCTGGCCCAGCTGTGTGCAGTTCTTTCCTAGCTGATTGTGTTCTCAAAAGAGCTTCAGTGCACTGAGGGTAGGCGTTTGACCAAACTGGGGCTCCATCTGCTCAGCCTTCTCACCTACAATGGGGTGTGATCTTTTTTCGATGATGCAGATACTCTGGGGTCAGTCATTCTCCTCTAGGTAATCCTGCTGAAATTCACTGGTTCACTCAGCTAGGCTTGGATGGTGATGTCACTGGTGCCCAATCTGGGAAGCTGATATTTATTAATGTCTTTCCAGGGGTCAGTTCAGTTTTTAAAAATTAAAAAAAGATAAATATTACTGGAAACTGTGGTGTCCACCTGCTGCCCCAGAACTTGGGAAGCAGAGGTTAAGAGGAGTGAATAAAGCAAGTTGGAAGCTAGCCTGGTCTACATAGTGAGTTCAGGGCCAGCCAGAGGTACATCATGAAAATAGAAAATAAATGTGAACTGTGTATGCTGGGTTTTTTTCATTTCTTCCCTACATCTAATTTCCTGTTTGGTGCCACCTCCTGTGATCTGAATAAACACAATCATTAGTACCTTTATAATGGTATCGTAGCATCAATTTTATTATTGCTCATTTATTTGAAATACATATATGAATAAAAATTCCAGGTCAGAATTTTTTCTCTTTTTGTCATCAACGATCTCCTTTCCCTTATTTCTGATGAGGACTTTTAATTATAATTCCATTGTAGTTAGTGTGTGCTTTATTTTTCTCGGGTATCCTTTGAGTTTTTTTTTCTTTTTATCCCCTTATAATTCATAGTCAGTGTGTATATTAGTCTAGGCTCTAGAGGAACAGAACTGATAGAATGAATCTGTCTTAGGAGGGGATTTATTGGATTGGTTTACAGACACAGCTGGAGTAGCACAACAGTGGCCACCTCACACCAGAAAGACTGACACTTCATTGATTGTTGGTCAACCCACCACGCTGACTGCCTCAGTAGTTCCAACCTTGTGCTAAATGCCTGGAGGAGTCCTGGAGAGCTGCTAGTGGTCCTGAGACCATGCCAGAAGCCCAAAGAGGCTAGTTCTGTTAGTGCCAGCAAGAGTGAAGGCCAAACAACCAACAAGTGAAGCTTTTCATCCTCCATGTCTTTTATTTGGACCATCACCAGAAGATGCAACCCACACTTAGGGATGGTCTTCCCACATCATTGAAACGATATCAAGACAATCACGCACAAACATGTCCACAGGCTAAGCTGCTGCAGATAGTCTCTGGACACTCTCTTTTCTTCCTAGGGGGTTCCAGCTTGGGTCAAGTTGACAAAGCTAACCACCACAGTATCTAGTGTGGATTCTTCCTTAGAAAAAAAGTAGCCAACCTTGCATATGTGGAACTCTAAACTGTGATGCTCACAGAGAGCCATTGGAAGCATGCGGCTTTCATAAATCTCTCTAATATAGGATCCAAATTCCAAACTGCATGTCCGTCTGCCAAAACCCCCACGTTGTTTCCCTTTTTCCTTTTTCTTCTGACTTCTCCTTGGGTTCTTCGATCATTCCCAACATGGCCAAGGAGTCAGAGAGAGTTTGTACACAGTCTGAGGAAGAACGGGTCTTTGAGGTTTCTTTTTTTTAGGATATTTTTACTCCACGATTTTGTAGGACTCTGGCAGTCCCAAACATCCCCCATACCTCTCAGGCATAGGCTGTGGCTCTGATTGGATTGTAGCTGTCCAAAACCCCATGGATGGGGAGTTGGCCAGAAAAAGTGGGGGAAATGTGGGTCTTTCTGGTATTCTTGCTTTGGGGAGATCAGATGCCCTACAATTTCTACCTGTGGGAATGCCAGGTTATTTTGTTGTGTCTATCACCATTGTCTGTGGAAAAATTAATTCAAAATGAATTTCCCTTTGCTGAAATCTGAGGTTACACTGTCATATTAAATGAAAATAATTCAATTGAGTAAAATAACTTTATGAATAATATGAATAATCAGAATCCAAATGCACGTACCTATTCTGTGTATTTATATACAACATGCATATGGATGTACACGAACATGTATGTGAGATAAAGGGAGAAGTAAAAGATGTTTTCATACACTTTTTAACAGAATAAATGGACCATTTAGAATAAAAATTGTTACTTTGTAGTTCTTCCAAATATGAAAATTGCCTCAGGTTCAGGTCAACAATGATAAAATGCTGTTGACAAACAGGATATGCTTATGATGTTAGAGTTTCAACCTGCAGTTTATTTACTGATGATAATTCTTGAAGAATAAATAGGTAAGTGAAAAGAGGAAATGAATTTAACCTGATTTTAATTCTAATCAAGCAATTACATAAAATCTCACTTTGTAATTTCAAAAAGTGAAGTATAAAGAAAAAACAAAATGGCAAAGGGTTAAGAATCAGGTTGATGATAGATTGAATATGAGAATGCAATATCCCAATATTTTAAAGTCTAAGAAAACAGTAGCCCCCAGAATTTTATTGCTAGGAAAGTTCTCAAATGAGATTAAAAGCAAATACCCAAGACATTTGGACATAAAGAATGCAGACAATTTTTCTCCTCCAGATCCTGTGTGAAAACACACACTTCAGCTCTTGCTTCAGGAAAAAAAAAAAAAAAAACAGAAAAGCTAATATTGTGAAAGAATGACATTAGATACTAGAAGCAATGGTGGTTAACTATGTCCCAAAGGAAGTGAAAGAAATGAGAAAAGAAATATGATACACTCTGGATACACACTTAGAAAATTTTCCTTAAACCAATAAACTGTTATGATACAAAATTGCAAAGTTATAATAATGGAAGTGTTGATTTATTTGGTTTATTTATGAGCTCTAGCCATATACTAAATATATAGAATAAGAGATTAAATTATAGTCTCACAGGAAAATATAAATGTTATAAACTTTGAAAAATGTAAATATAGTAATGTTGAGATGAGAAGGGCACTGAGCGTGAATTAGTACCAGAAGCAAAAGCAAGAACTCCCAGACTAGGCTCCTCATTATGTGTGTGTGTGTGTGTGTGTGTGTGTGTGTGTGTGTGTGTCCTTGTACACATGCATGTGTGTATGTGCACCTGTTTTTGTGTGTTGAGTGTATGGAATTATTTCTCGGGATTTGTTTGTCTCTTTTTGTTTTTGTTTTTTGAGATAGGATCTCTCAGTGGCCTGAAACTCACCATTTTTCTAGGATGGCTGGCCACAAGACCCCAGGGAGCCTCCCATCTCTTCATCTCCAGTCTTAGGCTTACAAAACATGCCTGTGTCTGGCTCTTCTTACATGGGTTCTGGGGATCAAACTCAGATTTCCATGCTTGTGAAGCAAGGACTTTATCTATTGAGCTGTCTCCACAGACCCCTAAACTGCTGTTCCAAAAGGCACCTGTGGCTCAGTAAGCAGCCCTATGTGAGCCTCAGTTTCCTTTCCTGACAAACAGGATGTTTAGGCAAAGATACTTTTTCAGTCTCTGTCAGGTTCTTTATCCCATGACTTCAGGCTCTGTTTTGTGTAGTGTAATACATATGCCACGAAGAAGGCAGAAATCAGAACTGTTTTGGGGGAAAAGGGGAACCAGCAATACAAGGTCATAAGGGAAGGGGAGGCTGATTGCGGAGGGTGAGGGGCAAGATGGAAGTACTGTGACATGTATGTATCAAAATGTCGTGATGAAACCTACCACTTTGTATGCCAACTTACTCCTAACTCGTCAAAGTACAGAGAAAGTGTCTGTGTAGCGCTTGGCCATAAATGGGAGAGCTGTATCACATAGACTCCCTTCAAGACTCAGGGAGCATCTAGGGTGAGGGGGAAGAAAGATCCTAAGAGCTAGAGGTCAGGAAGAACTGGGATGAAACAATATCTTCTGGACACACAGGAGAGCTGCATTCATGAACTCATAGCAGCTGTGATCAACTGCATATGACCTGCACAAGATCAAGCTAATTGACACACCAACATGGAGCGGAGAACAGAGGCCCTACTCATAGATGAGGAATTATGGAAAATTGATAGCTGTTATGAGACGGAGATTGAGTTTTCTTTAGACACGCAGTCCTCGGTAGGTTGACCATGTTCCTCCAGTGAATGGTCTCACACCTGTGTATATACAGGCAGCACTAATTGGACTGAGTGGCTATGAAATTAAAACGGGGCAGGCATTAAGTTGCAAGGGGGACTTGGGGAGATCTGGGAGGAGTTGGAGGCAGGATGAGGGGTGGATATGAAAAAAATACATTGCAAACATGTATGAAATCCTCAAATAATAAATTAAAAATTACAGTAATTTAAAAAAATTAAAAGATTAATAATAGAAAGTGGTCTTAGAGTCTTGGAGGTCAAATTGAGAAACAATTGGAGAGTTGTCTGTGAAAAACTTTAACTAGTGCTAAGAAATTCTCTGGTGAGCTTTGCCAGTGTCCTTCAGGTAAAATTAAAAAGACCAGGATAGAGCGTATTACACCCGTATTAGAACACCGCCACCAGGAGAGGCAATACTTGGCTTTCAGCACTTGTTCAAGCCACATTAATTTGACAGCAGGCATGAGCTGTTGACTGCCTGCCAGAGCCTTCCGCTGTCTGTGGCTCGTTGAGTGCACAACTGCTCTGATCGAGAGAGTAATTCCCTGCCAGGCAGCTGTGGAATGAATAAGTTATACCCAGCAGTGGAACCAGAGCCTCATCAGCTAATCAGTGAGCTCCATGGGAGATAAATTAAAGCAGAGGAAGGTGCGTATAGGAAGAGGATGGTGATGAAGGAAAGAAATGAGCCCGTATTAAGAGGTGACAAAAGCCATGGGGAAATGCATGCATTTTAGTAAGAAACAAATGAAACACATTTGGTTCCAATTTCAGAGTCCGGGGCACAGATACGAAAATGAGTTTGGTAAAAGAAGGTGATGAGGAGATTCTGGAAGGTGAGAGAGAGAGAGTTAATGAAGTTGTTTGAGAACACTTAATGGATATGCTGATCATGAAATACCGAAGAACTGAAACTTCGGCTGGGAGGACTACAATTTAACATTCGTTTGCTGGTTAGGACAAGAAGAGATAACAGAGTGTAGGGTTTAGCTTGCATATATGCTATAACAAAGTGCATATATGCTGTAACAAAGGCCTAGTAAATAGCAACAGAGCCAGTATTTCAAACTACAAGTAAGTTCATATGAGCGTTCTGATTCTCAGAGATATTCTCTCTGTGGGAGACAACGTGTACATCCTGAGCTTCTCTGAAAAATTCCAGAGGGGACCAAGTACATTGTTCCTCTGTCCTTCCTATGGTCTGTATCTATGTGTCATCCCTTCCTTCTTACCTGCATTATGGAGTCCCTCTTGTCAGCAAGAGAAGACAGCTAAGCCTGGGCATGATGGCACATTTCTTTAATCTGGCACCTGGAAGGCCAGAGGCAGGTGATCTTGCTGAGGTTGAGCCTAGTATGGTCTACATTCAGAATGCAAGGCCAGCCAGGGCTACACAGTGAGACACTGTCAGGAGTGGAAAACATGTGTGGGGGGTGAGAGGTGTCTCAAGGTCTATCCAATGGAATCTCTTTATTTCTCATATTAGTAAATTAGGACCAGGAGGAGTTTTCTCATTGTACTTAGCTAATTAGTAGTACAATAGGAACTTGTTAGGGGTTGTTCTTTCTATTCTAGAGGACTTTCCTGTTTGTGGTGCCTTGCTTCTATGGTTGGAGTACATTCCCAAAGAGTCCTGTGTTGGAACCTTGACCCAGAAGCAATCATGTTGACTGGTGGGAGCTTTAAGAAGTTGGTTAGGTCACCAGGGCTCTGCCCTTCTGAACAAATTGATGCTTTTATCACAGGACTGGGTGCAGGTTCCAGGTAAAAGGATGACTTCAGTTCCCCTATCCTTTGACTTTGACCCCTATCCCTTGATTCATGGACTTGCCACTAAACATGTTGCCACTCTGTCATCTATCGCTTCCATTGCAGCAAGAAGACAAATATCAGATGAGTAGATCCAACCTCTGTCTGGTCAGCCTCCAGAACTGCAAGAAATAAATGTCCCTTCTTTTACGTCACCCAGGATTGGGTATTCCCTTGTAGCCAGGGAAATGTGGATTGAGGTACTCTCTTTAAAACTTAGAGATACATTCCAAATATCACCCATATTCCTTCCATAATGCCCTTCAGTTCTTTGGAGTTAATTTTCTATCCTGCTAACTTTAGTGATTCAGGTTACAAAGAATTTAATGACAACTGCGTGTCCCATGAAGCTTGCATTTTAGGGCAGTGGGTAAATGATAAAACTAAATAAACTCACAAGAACCAAAATTCAGATCCCCAGAACCCACATTAAAGTTGGGTAAGTATGTTAGTCTGGGTTCTCTAACATGACAGGGCTGACAGCATGAACATAACTGGAAAGTGAAATGATAAGGATTGTTAGAAGAAATAAGGATCTTGATGCTGTTCAGTCTATGATGACCTCAGCTGGTCATCAATCTATGTGATGGTTTGAAAGAAAATGCCCCCCAAACCCAAAGAGAATGGCACTATGAGGAGGTGTGGCCTTGTTGGAGTAGGTATGGCCTTGTTAGAGGAAGTGCGTCACTTTGGAGGTGGGCTTTGAAGTGTATATGTTCAATCGTACCCAGTACCTCAGACCACTTCCTGTTGCCTGCACAAGATGTAGCACTCCCAGCTACCTCTCCAGCACCATGTCTGCCTGCACACCACCGTGTCTCACAATGATGATAATGGAGTGAATCTCTGAACTGTAAGCCACCCAATTAAATGTTTTTCTTTATAAGAAAAAAAAAACTAAATAAACTGTGTGGTGGCACATGCGTGTTATTGTAGCATTGGGGAGACAGAGTGTAATGTGTGGTTTAGAGAATAATCTATGATAGCAAGCTTTCAGTTTTGAATTAATGAATGTACTAAGTATATATCAAGCCAAAGTAAAAGAACAGATCTTAAGAGAAAGACAGAAAGCAAAAGATCATCAAACTGGGCACTCAAAACATTCCATAGAAACTGGTAGTTGTTTTATTTGGTTGTTTGTTTGTTTTTATTTTTTTTAACTCTTTACTCTTTGCTCTTTGGGGGCCCATCACCCAGATCCCAAATAAATACACATAGTCTTATTCTTACTTATGAATGCCCAGCCTTAGCTTGGCATATTTCTAACCAGTTTTTCTTAACTTAAATTATTCCATCTACCTTTTGCCTCTGGGCTTTTATCTTTCTCTATTCTGTATATCTTTTCTTTTCTACTTATTCAGTGTCTGGCTGTGTAGCTGTGTGACTGTCCCCTGGCATGGTCTCTCCTTCTTTTCTTGATCTCCTCGCTTTTTCTTCTCTTCCTATTTATTCTCTCTGCATGCCAGCCCTGCCTATCCTTTCTCCTGCCTACCTATTGGCTATTCTTTATTAGACCAACCAGGTGTTTTAGATAGTCAAAGTAACACAGCTTCACAGATTTAAACAAATGCAACATAAAAGAATGCAACATACCGTTGCATCATTAAACAAGTATTTCACAGCATAAACAAATGTAACACATCTTCAACTAATATTTCACAATGGAAACCAACTGGAGAAGCTGATGCCTCAGGTGGAGTTCCCAATTAAGTTCTCTATGGCTGAACTTCACATGGTTGACATTCTGGCTCCACTTTCCCACTGTGTGTATTTGTATATCATGTAATTAACAATAGTAACCTCTGTTGGGAATAGTTTGCCCTCTGTTTGCAAAGACAAAGGGCATTGCGCATTGAGACAAACATGTTTGGGTTTGAAATGGGAAAGGGCAGCCATACTTCCTAGTGAGTCAAACAGCACTCAACAGTTTGCAAATAAAATGTACATTCCACAGACAGGAGGACATCTGGACTATATAGTGAGTTCCAGGCTGACCTGGGACTCGTCATCAAATAAACAACCTAACAAAAGTAGAATATAATACCAGAGAGATAGAAACTGTGAAAAGATGCATGTGAGCTTAGAAGATGGAAGCAGACCGTTTTAATTCCCGAGTTGAGAAATTGAAGGGTGAAAGCTGATCACAAACTTAGAAGATGGGATGGCAGAAATCTTAGTGCTACCTGTCAGAGTAGATATTTCCAGGTCTGTAAAGTGCTGGCAGTACAAACACGAAGAATCAAGCTCAGACCCCTGGCACCAACTCAAACTAAGATATGGGGCTACATGTCTGTAATCCCAGTCCTAGGGGGACAGAGACTGGGAGATCTCTGGGGCTCACCAGACAGCCAGTCTACAGAAATTAGTGAGCTTCAGGTTTAGTGAGACACCCTTTCTCAAAAATTAAGATATAGGGTATTGGAGAACAACACCAATACTGACCTCTGGTCTCATTATGGAATACGCTACACACACACACACACACACACACACACACACACACACACACACACGACAGAGACAGAGAGAACGCTTTCCTCGGTGTTCTTTCATTCATTTGTCCTAAATTAGCTGCCATAGGACATAAGGGGGTTTGTAAGCATATGCACAATACACTGAAGTGTGGTGAACAAATGCCTGTGGTTTTACATTCATAATTCATATTGTGAAATAATCAATTGAAATATTTAATTCATAGCACATCAGTGCATAGCTCATTACCTTGTATTTTATACTTTTTCTTTAAAAATATTTATTTTTATTTTTATGTGTATTTATGTGTGTCTGAGTATATACATGAGCACCGTGTATGGACAGGTACACCTGAAGGACAGAAGAAGGTGTTGGCAGAGCTGCTGGAGCTGAAGTTACATGCTGTTGGGAGCCATCCAATATGGATGTTGGTAACCAATCTCTGGTCCTCTGCAACAGCAGCACATACTTTTAACTGCTGAGCCACCTCTCCAGCCCCAATAATTTATTATTTTATTAATCTATTACTTTACTCATTCTGATCTTGGTGGGAGTTATAGCCACACTGCAAATGCAGATGAGGATATCAAGGGATTGTAACCCCAACTAGAAGCTGAATGACTTTGCAATCAGCCAGTGGCAGAACTAGGGTGAGACCCAGCTCTGCTGGGAACCAGAGCTTATGTCCCCTTGTCCTTCAGGTACCCATCAAGTCTCCTGGAGTGATGTGCACCTGCCCTACCTGAGCCACCTGTCCCTTCTCTGGAATCACATACCCATTTGTGTTTTTGCCCTTTTTTGATTGATTGAAGGAAAATTGAGCTAATTAGTTGGTTTCCCACTGTGGGAAAGCACGTTTTTCAATGCACTTGAAAGATAAAAATACCATTCATTCATTACTTTATTCATGCAACAACACGCATGAAGTATACTTTGAACTTTGAATAATGAAAGTCATTTCTCCTTCCTTGTTTTCTTATTAATTATCTATACATTTTTGTGATACCTTCTAGACGTACCTCAAACTGAGAAATAAGCAGGTCAAAAGTAATTAACTGTTGTCATGAACAGTTTCATCTCTTGTGGTTCCCAAGGTTGAAACAGATCTTCTTTGTTTGCTTCGGGGACCATCTAGTTAATCTACTCCCAGCTAGCCTTGCGAAGCTAAACTGGGTTCTTTTTCATTTTGTATTTGGATCTGGGGATTAAGAGAAATACTATTTTCAAATGAAATGACTGGGGAACATCTTTTGGAACTGGATGTAGATCTACTTCTAAATTCTGCAAGCAATTTTCCTGATTATTTTAAAGTGTATTATTAGCACACACTAATTCTACATATGAATAGTTCTCATTATGACATTTGCATGCATAGATATAGTGTATTTTGATTTTTTTATCCCCGTTAACCTCTTTCATCCCCTCTCATTTATGCTGACCCCTTCCCATTCTTAATTAGTCCCCATCTACTTTCATGTCTTTTTAAAAATAGCCCTATGAGTTTCATTATGGTCGCTTATAGGGCTATGGATAAGAGGTTACTGACAATTGTGTGGACATCTGACCAGAGGCTATGCCACTACGAAAATGTCTCCCCTTTTCCAACAGCGGTTAACTGTCTGGAGATCCTTAGGAAAGGGCAGGCCCTCCTGAGCCCCTCCCCAATCTGCCAAATTGTTTGCCCACTTATTTCTCCTTGCAAATTCATAGTAATAATTTTAAAAACACCTATTGTGACTATTCAAAAGAAACTCAGAGCAATTCCCAAATCTAAGCTGCCTTTAATACTGGGAGCAATTTTTGTTACTTACAACAAGTAAGTTTGAGGTTGGAAGGAAGTCATTGGGTCACTGCCCCCATGCACACCAAAAAGGGACGTGACTGTAGAAAGGGATTTGTTGGGAAGGAGGGGATCAGCAGAAGTGAGTGGGGAGCAAGAGAGGGTCAGGGGGTGAACACAATCATAACACGTTGTATGCACATATACACAAATGGCAATGTAATAATGGAGTTCATTATTAAGTGTAATTAACATAAGCTAATAAAAAATTTTAAAAAATTTGTGGAAGTTTAGATCTTGTTCTAGATCCAGTTCTAAAGGAGGCTTTTAAAACATTTTGTGAGGGCTGGCAAGATTGCTCAGTGGGTAAAGACATTTGCTGCTAAGACTGAGGACCTGAGTTCAATCCTAGGATCCACATGGTGGAAGGAAAAGACATCTGTCTAAAGTTCATCTCTGACCTGCACACACACACACACACACACACACACACACACACACCACACAAATATACAAACACACATACACACACACACTGTGGCATGCATATGGCCTCCCACAAACAACAAATAAATAAATGTAATGAAATGAAACATTTTATGGGTTGATAATTATAATCATTCCTTTGTACTGAATGGGAATCTTTGATGTGGGTGTATGAATTCTTTTTTAACTGAAGGAAAATGATGATAAATTAATGATTAGAAAAGAGAATTGGCCTCAGTTATATTCTATAGTATCCTGCACAGAAAGTATTATGGATTAGAGCAGGTTCCAGCTAGGTCACATCTAAGGATAAGGCTCATAGGATAGAACTGCAGAAATGGCTGATAGGTATATAGAGTTCTGAATGAAATAGATGGGCTGGGTGGTTCAATATCTGCAAAACCAACACTCAGGAGGTGGGGAGAGATATTCAAATTCATCCTCAGCTGTGCAGTGAATTTGAGTCCAGCCTGGGCTACATGAAACCCTTTCTCAAAAAAGTGTGTGTGTGTGTGTATACATTAAACACACACACACACACACACACACACACACACACACACACACACACACTTTTTATGTGAATATAGAACAAAATTGAAGAGTCAGTGTATGATTTGTGTTTGACTGGACCAAGCAATCAAGGATTTCATTGACACACCAGGATATTGTGCTTACGAGCATGGGCAAGTTTGACCTTTTTTAAGATATAATTTACCCTTTTCCTGGGTTTCTACTGATTTGCATACAAGCCATATTTGTCATAAAACAGCACATACCTTAAATATTTATTTTTCCTTGTGTTTATATGCGTAAGTCTGTGTGTGGGTGTGCAAGCGAGTGCTGGTGTCCCCTTCAGTGTGTGTATGTGTGTGTTTGAACACACATGTATGCAGGTGCATGTGAAAATGTATGCCTAATTGTGAGGACAGAGGACACCTTCTGGTATTGTATCTTAGGAACCTTGCATCAGTTGTTTGAGGCAGGTCTGTTACTGGCCTAGAACTCCACCAAGCAGGACCTCCAGGTGCTGTCTGATCTGCCTCCTGTCTCACCATGGCTGTGCTGGGAGTGTGCACTACAGCCTGGGCTGGCTTTAAACTATCCCATCCTCCTACTTACAGAGAGTTCACTTACCCACTGAGCCATTCCTCCAACTCCTTTAAAACAGAAAATGGTCCTCTAGCAGGGGCAGGCCCCAGGAGCTATGTGATAAGCTTCCTGGGATGAGCTCTGCTCATTTGTTTTCTGGAGTGAGCACAGGTTTTTCAGGGGAGGATATGCTAAGGATCCCTCACAGGGAGAGATAGGTGCTGAAATACTTTACTCTTATTTTATTTTAGATTTGGCAAGCACATCCTTTCCTGGCAATGGAACCTGCTTGTCATTTCCAAAGATAGCCTCGAGAAAAATCATGAAGTCACGGACATCCAACTCATCCATATGCTGTTTTTGAAATTCTGCCTGTTACTCTTTACCTGCAGGGGGAAGGTGGGCTCTGCTTGGCTCTGTGACACACTGCTTTGTTCTTGTCGTCCCCTCCTGTGACCCTTTCATCTCTTACCTTCCTTACTCTAGCAAGAATGACTTTGCTGGAGAGTCTCTGAGAAGTGTGCTTTTGAGCCTTGTGAGTGGAGAAGCACCAGAAGGAATCAGAGACGCAGAGTTTCAAACAAACAGGACGGTGTTTCCAGGGAGGGGACAATATTTCAGCTGCTGTGTTAGAAATGCATGACCAAATTCTGTATTTTGTATGCAAAGTGACCTTCTGATTATTGCTGTACTCAACCAAGAGGAACTGGCTTAGAAAATCTAAGTACATGGTGGGGGTGTGCCGGGGGATAACTCATTGCCTAATGGCATTCATTATTGTGTACAGGATCTGGGGTGTAGCTCAGTGGTGGAGAACTTACCGAGCATGTGCAAAGCCCTTGGTTCAATTACCATCACTACACAACTCAAAATAAAGTATGTGAATAAGAATTTGTGGAAGGAAGCTGTGTCTTCAGAGACTGACTGGTTGACTAGAACTGTAGTGATTTGGAGGGGTTGGAATGTTGTGGGATCAGAGCCCAGTTATACTTTATTTTGGGCTAGCCATTCCTTGCCCACCTCTGTGTTGAACCTGACATCTTGTGACCAATAGATAAAAAAACCCTTTGGAATCTGTTAACTTAGCAGACCACTGGTTTCCACAAACCAAAAGTAAAGAATGTCATAAGATAGTATCTGAGGTGTGTAGAAGAGACTCCCCCATTTTGTTATTTTGGTGTGGAAGTGAATAAGAATGAACCTCATAAACTCATGTATTTGAATGCTTAGTTACCAGGTAGTGGAAACTATTTGAAAGGATTATAATGATTACCAGGTGTAGCCTTGCTGGAAGAAGTATGTCATTGGTGGTGGGCATTGAGGTTTCAAAAGTCCATTCTCTCTCTCTCTCTCTCTCTCTCTCTCTCTCTCTCTCTCTC
>CABHPP010144141.1:13280-31748 GCA_902168425.1 Peromyscus attwateri
TCTCTCTCTCTCTCTCTCTCTCTCTCTCTCTCTCTCTCTCTCATTCTTTCTCTCTCTGTGTCTTTCTCAGCTTGAATATGATGATGTATCTCTCAGCTCCTCCTTCAGTTCCATGTGTGCCACCATGCTCCCAGCTGTGATGAAAATGGACTAACCTCTGAAACTGTGAGCCAGCCCCCATAAATGCATTCTTTTATAAGAGTTGCCTTGGCAGACTCCTGGAGGACAAACAGTATTCCACCCCAGGTCACTAGACTTGGGGTGAGAAGTTCACCCAGGAGCCTGCTCCTCTGACACCGGGCAGTCAGGCACCATTATCATTTTTGGAAGCAGGGTCCTGCCCAGTGACCTGATGGACTGGGTGGACAAGGAGGCCCACACATGGTGCTGGGCAAATAGACAGTATTGTGGTAAGCTGATACAACCTACCTCATCTGCAGCGTTGTGATGGGGATGAGAGAAAGATGCCACCTTTGCCCCTAATGCCGTCAGCTGGCAAGAGAGCTGACCCCTTCACCAACTGCAACACTCAAGAAAACAGGCCTTGTACCTCACCTGGGCAGCACAGCAGAGCTGCCCCTGTGACAGAGCACAGATGAGCCGGCCCTGGGAATGTAAGCCAGAGAGACCTGGCACTTTTCCTTATCTGCTATACTGTGGCATGGGCAGGGGAGAGACACCCTCCCCCACACCAACACCTGAGACTGGTGGGAGAGCTGGCCCTGAGGCCATAAGAGCAAGGGAACTGCCCCTGCCCACAGCCAGCTGTAGCACTCTGGAGAACAGGCCCTGCACCTCACCTGGGCAACACAATAGTGCCAACCCCATTGGTGGAGATGTGGATGAGCCAGCCCTGAAGTTGTGAGCATGAGAGAGCTGTCTCCATTACTCATCTGTCGTGTGGCAGCATGGGCATGGTTGGGGGATAGATGCCCTCCCCCACCCCATCCTCCTGCCCATCAAGGCCTGAGGCAGGTGAGAGAGCTGGTCCTGAGGTCGTAAGAGTAGGAGGACTGTCCCTGCCCCTCATCAGCTGCAGCACTTGGGAGAGTGGCCCTTACACCATGTCAGGGCAACACAGTAGAGCTGACCCTGAAGGTATAGATGTGGAGAACAGACCCTGGTGATACGAAAACAGGAGAACTGGCCCCGCCCCTTTCTTATCACTGCAAGGGATGAACTAGCTGTGGCAATGCAGGAGAGCTCACCCTGGTGGTGAGGACAAAAGAGAACTGGACCAACCCTAGAACTATCCAGGTTCAGAACCAGGGTTATGAGTTGGCCCACCCCAACGCCCACCCCATCTGTGATCTTCTGGGACCGTTCTTGCAGACTCAAAGCTGCAGGATTTCCATGACACAGGGCAACAACAGGATAACCAAGAGTAGTTCTAGTGAGGGTCCAGCATCAACAGTGCAACAGAAACCAGAGGCCTCGAACCAGACTCTTTGTAATGAATACTTGCAAGTAAAGATATACGGATAAAAGGGTTGAGTGTGTAACTCACTGTGTCACACTAGAGCTTCCATGACAAGACTGATTTTTCTTTTTTTCCTCTTAAATTTTATTTTATTTTATTTCAGGGTGGGGAGGTTGCAAGGGCAGAGGGCAGATACGAAGGGAGGGGGAAATGAATGGGATGAGATGCATGCTATTAAAGACACAAAGAATCAATGAAGGGGAAAGTAAAAAAAAAGAAAGTTGCCTTGGTCATGGTGCCTCTTCATAGCCATAGGACAGTGACCTAGGCACTCACCTACCTGATCTTTCTACCGATGTGTTTCCTACATGCCTTCATCTATGACTTTCTTCTGTTTGCTACTATAAAACTTCATGAAACTGCTTCCATGTTGAGAAAATGGACCTGGGAGTGACTTAGCCCTGTTTCCTGGGCCACGGTCATTCCAGTTTGGCTCCAGTAAACTCTTATTCCTTTTTGGGTGAGATCTGTGTTTTTGTGTTGACAAATATTAGAATGTACATTAAGACCCATATGTTATGATGGTCATTAGGAAGGTTGTAATATTAAGGGGGAGATTATGAATATGCTTCATATTCATTAGTCATATGTAGAAAGAGTGGCCATAGCCATTTTCATTGGCTGGCACATTTTCATTTCATAAACGTTCTTTAATATTGATAACCCTGGGCAAAGCTTGTGGCTGGGAGGTCTTAGGCTCTAGTGGAAACTCACTGTAGTAGTTTTACCAAGTAGACATGGTGTGGCAGACCAGCCCCCAAATTTATTTACCCCAGGGACTCTTGAGGAATGAGGGATAAGAGACTTAGTTAGAAATAGAGGGGAAAGAAAACAGAGAGAAAACACAAGATACCCTTGGGTGGGCCTGGATGGTTATCCACCAGCCCAGAACTTTATTCCAAAGGGCTATTTATAACAATGCCAAGGGGTGGAGCAAAAGACCTCCCCCTTGCTAGTCACAGTCAAGTGTAGACCCCTACAAATACCTGGTATCCAGGAATGTGGTCCAATCAACCTGTTATGCAGTCCTGCTGGGTACAGCCATTAGGAAACCTAGTTGGCTCCAACAACATTGTATCAAACTTCCCTCTAAATATTGATGTTTATACCCATACTCATGAAGACTTCATCACAGCATGCTGTGGCCTTTGGTTTGTGCACCACTTCTTCATGTACATATATAGCTCTCTCTTCATATAGTTGATTCTGCTAATATTCAGTCTTATATTCACTATTCCTAAACAATACAGCATCATGACTATTTACAAAGCATTTATATTTTATTGGGAATAATAGGTATCTAAAGATGATTTAAAGTACAGAGGAGCATGCACGGCTCCTATGACAATGCTACAATGCTACACGAGGTCATGTAAGGGACTTGAACATCTGTGGGTTTTGGGTTCTCTGAAAGGTCTAAGACCCAGTTCTCCTAAGGCACTCTAATGGATGACACTGACAGCCCACTTGACAGGATCGAGAATCAGCTAAGACACGAACCTCTGGGCATGCCTGTGAGGGAGGTTCTAGATTGAACTAATTGAGGGGAAGAGATTAAATATGGTTGCACCATTCCCTGAGCTGGCACCCTGGACTGAACAAAAAGGAAAAGGGGAGACTAAACTCCAGTGTTCTCTCTCTGTGTGTGTATGTGTGTGCATGCATACATGCTACAGCATGTACATGGAAGGGCTTAGCACTCACTTTGCACCCAGCTTGGACAGGATCTCTTGTTTTTGTCCTTTGTACCCCAGGTTAGCTTGCCCTAGAGCATTCTGGAATTCCCCTCTCCTCTTGCTGTAGGAATACTGGGATTAGAGACTTGTGCTACCACATCTGGCCTTTATGTGAGATCTGTATTCAAACTTAGGTCCTCACATTCTGTGCGACAGGTGCTTTATTGATGAGTCCAGGCTACTATCCTCTTTTCTATTGAACCACATGTCATTTCTTGCTATTGTAGCCTGTGAATATCTTGCAAGATTTGATTTGATGGCAGGTAAGACATATTCCTTCTGTGAGCTTCCCTGAGCTTTTTTGTTTTGTTTTTGTTTCTGTTTTGTTTTATTTTAACTAAGTTTGTGTGAAATTTTATTCCTTAGTATGACTTTTAAAATAAATTTGTCATGTTAATAAAAGTCATCACAGACATTTCTTAAAGGCACATACACTTTATAGATCAGCTTATTTTCTTTGGAGTCTTTTCAGTTTTTGTCATTTTGCTTGACATATTTTAAGACAATATTGTTCAAAACACAATGTCCACAAATGACTTGCTATGTAAGCAATGCTCCTTTATCTGTATGTAACTCACCTCTGTAGATATATGAAACATATATATATATTCATATACATATATATATAGATATATATATATGTGTTGCTTCAAATGCATTTTGTCTGATACTAAGATTATTTTGGTTTTTATCAAAGTTTCCAGAAAACCTTTTCATTCAAGAAAATAAAGGAGTCTTCATGTACAAAAGTGTTCATATATTTGAATATTCACAACTTTCTGCTTATAAATCTTGTGCCCTTTTATTAAAATAATTTCTAGACAATTTGCATGTCTTATCTATTGTGAATTACATCTTATTTTCTAGTTGATTGAAAATAGTGATTTTCATATTTTATTGTCCATTGGAAAACAGTACCCTACTCACTCATGAGTTCTAATATTTATTTATTTGTGTAGATAATCAGGTTGGTGCAAGATGAATATTTTGCCTTCTTGTGACATATTTTTTTTATACTTCTATAACTGCCATGATTACATTTATAGAACCATCTGGAACATTACCTAGATAATACATGCCTGTGTTTGTTTTGATATGAGTTGAAACTCAGCTGAAGCTGGATTTAAGTATGATATTCCATGTGGGATTTTTGTTAGGTGACCTTTTAAAGTTAAAGAACGCTAAGTGTACTCCTGATTGGCTTTGAACTTTTAATGTATTTGAACTCCATTAGATGCTCTCACTATGTCTATTGAATTGATGAGGTCATTTGCCTTGACAAGTTTTCTAACATGGAGCCACTGTTGCCTTCTCCAGCAAATGCCACTGGACCTTTTAATTTTAATACCATTTTCATAGTATTATTTTAAACCAGTTTTGAATTTATTTAGCTGATGATTAGTATAACATCATGATTTTTGGCTCCATCTACGTAAGTGAAATGGAGTTATAATTAGTTTCAAGTTCCTTAATGTGTAGTTGCACCCTATGCTGATTTAGTTTTGAAAGTATTATGTTTTAGATGAAATTATTATCACTTTTTAAAATTTTTTTTTGTTTTTGTCTTGGTCTGAATTAATCTCTCTCCCTCCCTCCCTCCTTCCTACCTCTCCAAATTTTAAGACTTTTCTGACACCGTTAATTATGAATTCCTTCAAGCAACCTGGAACTTCTGACAGCATCTGTGGTTTGTTCTCTTCCTTTCTTCACTCAGTTCTTTCTGTTCAGGGGTGTATGAGAAATGAAGCCGTAGCTGGGGACGGTGAAACCAGAAAGGGGTTGAAAAGTCAAGGCCTGAGGTCTGGAAAGGAGTGGAGGAGAGGGATCTGGCCAAGCTTGTCATACACACAGGTCCTTGCCTGCTGACCTCAAGAGGCCCTCAACACACTTCCATGTACACGTGAATTCTTGGTGAAGAAGAAATGCTTCCAAGTATTTTCATTGAAGAACTTCAGTGTTTCCAACTTGATAAAATTTATGGATGCCATTAGCATTATTATGGTAAAGGATTTTAAATTATTATATTTATTGTGTGTGTGTCAGGGTGTGAGCGCATGCTATGACATGCATGTGGAGGCCAGAGGCCAGAGAACACTTTATACTACTATGTCAGTACTAGGGCTAGACCTCAGGTTGTCAGGTTTGGGAACAGGCTCCTTTCACTGCTGAGCCATCTTGCTGGCCCAGTAAAGGTATTTTTAGTGATAATACTTTAAAATTTGTCTTTTAAATAGTTTCTCATATTTTTAAAAACTATAAAACTCAGAAAGTCCAGTGATTCTCTATAATTTTGTGACATTTTGGGAAGAATAGAGTTTCTTGAACTTGTCAACTTTTTAAGAGTTTCAAATCAGACTCTCTCTCTCTCTCTGTCTCTCTCTCTGTATATATATATATATATATATATATATATATATATATATATATATATAGGCTGAGTGTGTGTGTGTGTGTGTGTGTGTGTGTGTGTGTGTGTGTGTATGTGTGTGTAGACTGAGGATGTAGCACAGGTGGTCAAGTATTTGTCTAACATGTACCAGGACTACACACTAAATTGAGTACATAGGTATACCTGTAATCTGAACACTTGGGAGGTTGCAGTTTGATGAGAAATGTCTCCCCAGGCTCTGGCATTTGAACACTTGGTCCACAGTTGGTGGTGCAGTTTGAGGAGGTCTACAGCGTGCTACCCTGATGGCAGAAGTACACCACAGAGGGCATGCACTGGGGTTTCAGAGCCTCAAGCCCCTCCCAGGGATAGCTCTCTGCTCTCCGCATGGGAGTGCTCCTCTTCCTGCTCCTGTCCCATGCCTGTGGCCTCTGTCCTGTTATCATGGACTCCTAGCCCTCTGAAACCATAAGTCAAAATCAACAGTTTCTTCTACAAGTTCCCTTGGCCATGGCATTTTATCACTGCAATAGTAAAGTAACTAACACAGAGGTTAAGACAGGAGTATCAGAAGTTCAAAGTTTTGCTCAGCCAATACAGAGTTCATGAGACCCTGTCACTAAACAAAACAACTCAAAATGTTTGTGGAAGAATGTCTCTTCACAGATGAATGTAATGTTTTTTTTTTTTCTTATGGAAATAATGACTTCTCAATGTCTGACTTCTTTTTCTGTTAAATGCATGTTTACTTGATGTCAACACTGGATGTGTTTAACACTGCATATTCCAGACAATTGAATGGGCTTTTATCTGAGTAGTCTGTCCTAATTAAAATTGTGCTGGCTTTTTATCAGATTTGGTGTTTATCCTATCACAGAGGCATTTATTGTAGTTATGAATGAAGTCTTCATGTACTAAAAATTCAGTTTACTTACCTCTCTTTCTTATGTGATTTCATTTAGGGTTTTAGTAGCAGTCTTGGCATCCAGAAAGAGAAAGTTAGATTGTCAATGACTGGTGAGTGGCCTCAGGCAAGTTGCTTTGAAATCTCAGGACTGCTTCCTTCACAAATCAAGGAGGGGTATGCTTACCTTGCAGGGCTTTTGCAATGATTGAGATATAACTGCAAAGTGCCTAGTGCCATGATTGGCATACAGTGGGGAATCAATGTGTGGTTGTTGTTATTATCACTCCATTACTCTTCCGTACAGGGAAATACATCCTACAGCTTTATTGTACTAAATTTAATGACATTTTAGCACTTAGACTTAGCTTCCTTAGCCAGGATTTACTTACCTTACCACGAGGAATATTCAGTCACAAACTCAATTAGATAGTAAAATAGGAGAGAAAATTATAGAGATCAATTTGGTTATTGATAAAGACTTACTTAGCTCCAAATGCAATCTTTAGCATCCTTTCTAGCCTCAGAACCTCCTTCCTGACCCCAGGCACTGTTTTAGTGATGGGGAGATTTGTCCACAAAGAAAGTCTCTTGGATCCTTATCTATGCAACATTCAGGTGCTTATAAAACAGCAGCAAATGTCTAAGGTTCCATCTGAGGCAAAGCTAGCTTAGAACAGAACACTGAACTTAAAGCATTCTCATGGGTGAGAGAGATAGCTAAATGCATAAATCTCTTGCCAGGCAAGTTTGAGGACCTGTACTTGGATCCCCAGAACCCGTGTAAAGCTGAATGTGGTAGTATGCCTCTGTAATCCCAGAGCTCCTCCATGGAGAAGGGAACTGGAGACAGGAGACTCTCAGCAAAAAGATGGAAGGCAAGGACTAACACCTGAGGGTGTTCTGTGAGCTCCACCTGTGCATGTATGTGACTGCACTCACACAAGAGTGTGCACACATCATACCTATGCACAAAGACAAAAACTAGCATTTTCTAGTAACAGGTACCATTTGACACACACCCACATGTGTGTGCGTGCACACACACATACACCAATAATAAAAACATTCTCAAGTAATTGTTTCCATTTATATGGTATATTTTCCTGTCTTTTAGAGTTTATTTTTCAATATTATGTTGGTTTTTCATATCCCCAGACAACAGGCCAAGTAATTTAAGGGTACTTTTCAGAAAGTGGAGTATAGAATAATAAAACAATTTACTCACAAAGTGATTATAATTATAGGTAGAATTGGAACAAAAATCTATATCGCTTTTCTGCAGTGATTGCTTCTTGATTATCTAAGGAACAATGGGTGCTTATATGCTGTCAATGTATCTTCTTCTAGAATATGTCTATTCATACATTTGCTCACTTAAAAAGTTAGGCTATATTCTCATGTAGGAACACATTCATACTGCTAATAGGCTAAATCAACATTACACTCCTAGAATAAATCCCATTGGGATATTATTTACTCTAATTTGCATATTGAGTTAGACTGTAGTTGCTGATATTTTATTAAAATTTTTGCATATGTGTTCATGGTAGATACTACTCTATAGATCTTTTAAAATATATTTTTTTTATTTTCCAGGCATGTGATCAACATTGGCAATATTAGTCAGGGTTCTCTAAAGGAACAGAGATGACTTTACACACACACACACACACACACACACACACACACACACACACAAAGGGGGTGTTTGTTACAATGGCTCTCAGGCTGTGGTTTGAATAACCCAACAATGATTGTTGCCTGATGGAAAGGCCAAGAATTGGGTAGTTTTTCAGTCCATGATGCTGGATGTCTCAGTAGTCCCCATCTGGTGCTGGAGTCCTGGGTGTTTCTACAGAGCTTCTGGTCTTCAGTTTACATTGGAGTCTTGATGAAGTAGGTTCTAATACCAGTGAAGGAGCGGGGCAGCAGCAGGACAGCAGGACTTGTCAGTGAGAGCGAGAGCAAGCAGGCAGAAAGCAAAAGCTTCCCTCTTTCATGTGTTTTTATGCAGGCTGTCACCAGAAGGTGTGGCCCAAATTTAGGGTGGATATCAAATGATCAAATAAAGAAAACCCCTCACAGATGTGCTCAGGGCTTGGGTTTAGTTGATTACAGATGTAGTGCAATTGACAACCAAGATTAGCCATCACATTGGCTTTAAGTAATGACATTGACCTTGCTTTTTTTCCTTTGAGACAGGGTTTCATTTGTAGTTTTGCTGACATAACTTCTTATGTAGTATAGGCTAGCTTTGAATTTGTGTCTATGCACCTAACTCAGAGACCCCATTGCTGGGATTAACAGTGTGAACCACCACACCTGCCTTACCGAATAGCTTTAACATTGAAAGCATTCCTTTGTTTCAAGATTTCTGAAAGGTTCTGTATAGAATTGGTGCACTTCCTCCCTCATATGTAACCAGTAAGCTACTATAGTCTGGGTTTTCTCTTTGTGAATGCTTTAAACTATGAATTACGGAGCCTCTGTAAATAGAGATAGAACTGAACGAATTATTTATTTCTTCTCCAGGGAGGCTGGCAGTTTGTGTCTCTGAATGCATTTTCCCACTTAAGTTGTTGAATCCATTAGCATAAGTCCTTCATAATTTCTCACTTTATCATCTTACTAATGTCTACAGAGTCAGAACTAAAGTCACCTTTCTTATTCTTCTATCAGTAATTCATGACTCTGATCTCTTTTCCATGATCGCCATGACTAGATACACATGTACAGTACAGATATGATATATATTGAACATAAAAAGTTGTTGTCTCATTGATTTTTACATTATTTTCATATTTTACATGATTTTCTCTACTCTAATTGTTATAATCTAATTTTTCCATAGTTTTAAAAAAATTTGTTGTATGTATTTGAATGTTTTCCATGCATGGATATATGGGCAACACGTGTGTGTGCCTGCTGCCCTTGGAGCTCAGAAGAGGACATCAGATTCCCTGGAACTGGAGTTATAGAAGGTTGTAATCCAATATGTGGGTCCTGGGAATCAGACCAGGATCATCTGAATGAACAGCAAATGTTCTTAACTGCTGAGCCATCTCTCCAGCCCCAGGAGTCAGTGTGTGTGTGTGTGTGTGTGTGTGTGTGTGTGTGTGTGTGTAGATTGGAGACATGGATTTTGGTTGTCCTCTACTATCTCTACCTTATCTTCTTGAATAAGGATCTCTAGCTGAATATTCTTCTTATCATCTTGGCTAGAGTGGATGGAAGTGAGGTTCTGTTTCCCAGTCTTGGGATTTCAAAAGTAAGCAACTTGTTCATGTGGGTGCTGGTGACCCAAATTCAGATTGTCAGGTGCTGTAGACTATTTCTTTACACATGTGTAAACATATGTTGCTGTGATTGGTTTAATAAAGAAGCTGACTGGCCCATAGTTGGGCAGGGAGAGGTTAGGCAGGAGAGACACACTAGGAGAATGCTGGGAGGAAGAAGGGCAGAGTCTCGAGTTGCCAACAGATACAGGGAGAAGCAAGATGGACGTGTTATGCTTAGAGAAGGTACCAAGCCATGTGGCAAAGAGTAGATAAGAAATATGGGTTAATTTAAATGTAAGAGTTAGCTAGTGAAAAGCCTGAGCTATTGACCAAGCATTTATAATTAATATTAAGACTCTAAGTGGTTATTTGATTATGGGTGGTCAGGACAGGAAATCTCTACCCACTAATGGCATTCCAACGTGGGGCTGGGATGTCTACACAAGACCTGACAAAGCTTAAAAAAGAATTCTAAACACACAAAAACAGTCGAACACAACTTCTTGGTAACAGTCTTTTTGTGGGTAGGCAAATAGAGGTGCGACTCCTTTAAGAGTCAGTTTCCTGGTTCAGTACTAGCCACAAACACATGTGTGACTCTTTTAAGAAGCCCTGCTACCTAACACTTAAATGGGATTTATGAGCAGCTGGCAGTGTGCTACTGGGTGGCAGTATGGACCTAAAAACTCCCCAGAGTTGGGGCAGTAAATGTGGCTCTCGCTGGTACCTCTGCCATGAAGCTAGGCTCTCAGGGAACCAAGCAGGTTGGAGCCATGCTGCTTAATGGTTTAAAGGCTCATGCAGTCAAAAAAGATTACAAATATGCAATAAAGAGAGATTCAGATGAAAAAAAAAAAAACCTAAATGGGTTGCAGTGTGTTTAAAAATATACATAGGCTTGAGAGAGAAAAGAGAAGGTATACACAGCCAGGCTTTTGTATGAAGCACTTCCTGGCTGAGCCATCATTCCAGCCGCAGTTGTTAGGTTTCAATTGTGTGTCCTTTTCCAGTCTTATAAGGTCAACTGACTGGGAACATTTCTTCCTTTCAAACACAGGCATTGTGATTTGCTTCCCTAGTTGTGTTACTGTGGCTATACATATTAGTATATACTCTGTCTTCAATTTTAATCACTTTAAAAATAGCATAATTTCCCTTTTATTTCTACCTGGACCCATAGGATAGTTACTAGTAAGTTCTTTTATTTCTAAATATTTGATGGGTTTTTTAGTTATGTTGTTTATTTCTAACTTAAGCTCACATGCTTATGAATATGATTATTTGATGTGAATTGTTTAAATGTGCTGATATATTAGCCCTAAATCCAACATATATTCCATTCTCCTTACATCCAAGACTCAGGGAGCTTCATGAAAAAGAGGGTGGAAAGGTTGTCAAAGCCAGAGGTTGGGGTAGACGCTACAAACCATGTTTTCCGGACTTGCCGGTATTCCTGCACTCAGGAACTCAAGGTAACTGAGGCTGCCTGTAGAAGATGAAGCCACTCCACATTCCAGTATGGATGGGGGAGGGTTTCACAGGATCCCACTGCTATTGGAGGAACTAGTGGCAGTTAAAAGCTGGCTGCTTGGGGAGGGGATCCATGGTTCTTCAACGGTATGGAACCTGGTCTTGGTGGGTTAAAATATAAAACAAAGAGAACAAGAATTTGGAGCAGGGATAAGATGGGAGCAATCTGGGAGGAATTGGAGACAGGAAATATGAGCAAACTACATCATATGCACATATCAAATTACTTAAGATATTTTAAAAGGCATTGAACTGTTTTATGATGTATATGATGATTCTGAGTATACTATGTATTTGCTTGCATGGATTGTCCTTCCTACAATTATTGGTGAGAGTATTGTACAAATGCACATTAGGTCAATTTGTTGAATTTGGGTAAGTGAAATGTTTGAGAAATTCGTTTCCTTATTTTCTATCTTCTTTTTTTGAGTGACATTCATGGAAGTCAGTGAGAATTGTGAAATACTCTACTCCAGTGTCACTGTTTCTTCTACAAGGGATCACTAGTCTCTGTTAGATGCAAAGACCTTGATGAACTGATGACCACGTTTTTTATTCTAAGCAATACCTTGTTATAAAATCAAATTTGCATGATTGAATAGACATTTCAGTTTGTTTTTCTTAAAATTAGTTTCAGCATGCCACATATTTTTATTTTTATTATTATTTTGGTGTTATGAGTCAGGCAGGGTCTCATTATGTCCAGGGTGGCCTGCATCTTACTGTGTAACCAAGGATGACCTTCAGCTTCTGACCTTCCAAGTTCTAGAAATAGAAGCGTGTGCTACCCCACCCAGTATGAGTGGTTCTGAAGATGAAGCCCATGGCTTCTTATATGCAAGGCTAGCAATCTCCCCAACAAGCTGCATCCCCAGTCCTAGTATCCACTAGACTTTTAAAGAGATCCCAAAATAATAACATTTAAAAAGTGTCCATAGAGCTGCCCCACTAGGTCTGTATTCTTTTGTCTAGATCCAGGTTTCCTTCTAGACTTGTCCCTGTGTTTGAAGGACTTCCTTGTCCTAGCAGACATTTAGTGGCAATGAATTACTTTATCTTTTGTATTAATTGTGCTTGCATTTTAGAGTTGTTTTCTCTGTATAAAGAAATCTTACCTGACTACTTTACTCTCTTACTTTTCTTTCTGTATTGTGTCAAACTTACATTATTTCAAAACACTAAGAAATTTCTCCCACTTTTATTTTTTATTTCACTTTACATGACATAGTTTTAATACACTTAAGCATTTAAACATTCTCTTTATTGCTGACTGCTTTAAAATATTTCTACTTAACATAATTTAAGACTTAAACTTTCTTAATTTGCTTTAAAATTTTATCATTATCACTGTACTTAAACATTTGATTATAACATGTCCAGGTAGTTTTTATTCTTTTTTTTTCTTTCTTTCTTGATCTTTGGGACTCCTTCATGAGCTTTCCTATAGAGCACTATAATTATTGTCAGCTTGTCAACTGTGCTCCATACTAGGGCCCATAGCCCCAGCAGCTTTTCTGGAGGCCAAGCTGGTGCTAGGGACCCCAGGTAAGATACTGCATTCCACCTAATAAACCCCTTTAAACTTGCCAAACGATTCCAGTCTGTATCCCCTCCCCTGAACTCCGTATTCTGGCCTACAACTTTGAAAGAAGACTTGTACTTTACCAGAGGCCAGGCCAGATTTAAGGACCCCAGGCCCTAAAACCCAACAGGAGACCCCCTACTAGACCTGAAGACTTGCAAGTCACCAGAACCCTTGGCCACTTAAGCCAGAAGACAAGAGAGGAAAGAGAAACCAAGGAATAAAACACCAGTCCAATGAAGACAATCACAGGAATCAACACTTAGACCTATAATCATCTCAAATCCAGATGCCTAAATAACAGTGTAAGAATACAATCAACAACAGAAAGGGCAATATGGCATCACCAGAACCAAGCTTTCAAATGACAGCAAGACCTGAACAATCCAACACAGCCTAAGCAAAAAAAAAAAAAAAAAAAAATCTTAAAAATAACTTTATGAAGATGATAGAGGTCCTTAAAGGGGAAATGAAAAAAATCCCTTAAAGAAATTGAGGAAAGGCCGGGTGGTGGTGGCGCACGCCTTTAATCCCAGCACTTGGGAGGCGGATCTCTGTGAGTTCGAGGCCAGCCTGCGCTACCAAGTGAGTTCCAGGAAAGGCGCAAAGCTACACAGAGAAACCCTGTCTCGAAAAACCAAAAAAAAAAAAAAAAAAAAAAGAAATTGAGGAAAAGACAAACAAAAAATTGTATGAAATCAATAAATCCCTAGAAGAATGCCAAAAAGCCAAGAAAAAACAAACAGGTGAAAGAAACAGTTCAAGACCTGGAAATGGACATAGAAGCAATAAAGAAGACACAAATGGAAGGAAGGAATTCTGGATATGGAAAATCTGGGTAAGTGAACAGGAACTACAGATGCCAGCATCACCATGGTTACAATGGGTTTACAGCAACAGAACAACAAAATCCTACAAACTCGTGGAGACTGAACAGTCTCTACTGAGTTACCACAGAGTCAAGGGAGAAGTAAAGAATTAAAGGCTTCCTAGAAGTCAGTGAAAATGAATGCACAATGTACACAAACTTATGTGACACAATGAAAGTGGTCTAAGAGGAAAGTTCACAGCACTAAGTACCTTGGAGAGATCTCATACTAACAACAGCACACTGGAAAGCTCTAGAACAAAAAGAAGCAAACACACCCAAAAGGAGTAGAATCAGGAAACAATCAAACTGAGGACTGAAATCAATAAAATAGAAAAAAAAAAAGAGAACAATAAAAAAAAAAAAAAAACTCCAAAAAAACCAATGAAACAAAGAGTTGGTACTTTGAGAAAATCAACAAGATAGACAAACCCTTATCTGAACTAACTAAAAGGCAGAGACAGAATATCCAAATTAACAAAATCAGAAACAAAAAGGGGACATAACAACAGACTCTGAGGAAATACAGAGAATCATTAGGTCATACTTCAAAAATCTATACTCCACTAAATAGGAAAATCTAGAAGAAACTGGTGAATTTCTTGATAGCTAACACTTACCAAAGTTAAATCATGATCAGATAAACAATTTAAATAGACCTACATCCCCCAAGGAAATAGAAGTAGGCATCAAAAGTCTCCCAACCAAAAAAAAAAAAAAAAATCCAGGGCCAGATGGTTTTAATGCAGAATTCTATCAAACTTTCAAAGAAGACCTAATACTGATACTCCTCAAATTATTCCACAAAATAGAAACAGAAGGAACATTGCCAAATCCTTTTCATAAGGCCGCAGTCACCTAATTACCCAAACCACACAGAGATTCAACAAAGGAAGAGAATTACAGGCCAATTTTCCTTATAAACATTGATGCAAAAATACTCAATAAAATACTGGCAACCCAAATCCATGAACACAATGAAAAATCATCCACCATGGCCAAGTAGGCTTCATTGCAGAGATGCAAGGATGGTTCAACATACAAAATTATGTCAATGTAATCCACCATATAAACAAGCTGAAAGAAAAAAAAAAACATGATCTCATTAGATGCTTAAAAAGTCTTTGACAAAATCCAACACCCTTTCATGATAAAAGTCTTGGAGAGATCAGGATTACAAGGGACATTCCTAAACATAGTAAAAGTCATATATAGCAAGCAGATTGACAACATCAAATTAAATGGAAAGAAACTCAAAGCAATTCCACTAAAATCTGGAATAAGACAAGGTTGCCCACTCTCTCTATACCTATTCAATATAGTACTTAAAGTTCTAGCTAGAGCAATAAGACAACTAAGGGAAATTGGAAAGGAAGAAGTCAAAGTATCATTACTCAAAGACAATATGATAGTATACATAAGCAACCCCAAAAATTCTACCAATGAACTCTTACTAGTGAAGTGGCTGGATTCATGATTAACTAAAAATAATCAGTTGTCCTTCTATATACAAATGATAAACTGACTGAGAAGGAAATCAGAGAATCAACAACTTTTACATAGCATTAAATAATATAAAGTATCTTGGTGTAACTCTAGCCACACAAGTGAAAGACCTGTATGACAAAAACTTCATGTCTTGAAGAAAGACATTGGAGAAGATAGCAGAAGATGGAAACATCTCCCATGCTCATGAATTGGTTGGTTAAACATAACAATAATGGCCATCTTACCAAAAGCAATCTACAGATTCAGTGTAATCCCCATTAAAATCCCAACACAATTTTTTATAGACATTGAAAGAACAATACTTTACTTCATATGGAAAAACACAAAGCCCAGGATAGATGACACAATCCCGTAAAATAAAAGAACTTCTGGAGGTATCACCTTCCTGATTTCAAGGTCTACCACAAGTAAATCTATAGTAATAAAAACAGCATGGTATTAATATAAAAACAGACAGGTGGATCAATGGAATTGAATCAAAGACCCTAACATAAATCCACACACGTATGGATACCTTATTTTCAACAAAGAAGCCAAAATTATACAATGGAAAAAAGTAAGCATCTTCAACAAATGGTGCTGGCATAACTGGATGTCAGCATGTAGCTGAATGAAAAATAGATCCATATCTATTATCCTGCACAAAACTCAAGTCCAAGTAGATCAAAGACCTCAACATAAAAACAGACATACTGAACCTGAATGAAGAGAAAGTGTGGAATAGCCTTGAATGCATTGGCACATGAGACAACTTCCTGATCAGGACACCAATAGGGCAGACTCTAAGATCAGTGCTTAATAAATGGGACCTCATGGAACTGAAAAGCTTCTGTAAGGCAAAGGACACTGTCAGTACTACAGAACAGAAGCCTCCAGAATGGGTAAAGATCTTCACCACTAACCCCACATACGACAGAGGGCTGGCCATCTCCTGTGACCAGGCAAGACTTCAGCTGGAGGGAGTGGGAAACCAATTCACTCATACAACCTTTGAATTACAGTTTGTCCTACCTATTGGATGAACTTGAGTCATTACTTCGTGGCTTAGAGATTGAGGGAATGACCAACCAATGACTAGTCTATCTGAAAATCCATGCCAGGAGAGTAAGCCTACCCCTGACAATGCCTGGAGTGCCAGGACCCACAGGCTGGATGATCCAAAGACCTAGGATGGAACCAAACACAGTTGGAGGAAAAAAATGTCAATGTAATGATGCCTAACAATATTCTGCTATACTCATTGATTGGTATCAAGCCCAACAGTCATCAGAGAAGCTTCATCCAGCAATTGATGAAAGCACATGCAGACCCACAGCCAAACATTAGGCCAAACTCGGGGAATCCTGCAGAAGGAGAAGCAAGGTTATAGGAGCCAGAGGGGTCAAGGACATCACAAGAAAACCCACAGAATCAACTAACCTGGGCTCATAGGAGCTCACAGAGACTGAACTGACAACTAGGGAACTTGCATGGGACTGACCTAGTCACCCTGCATATATGCTACAGTTGTGTAGCTTGGTCCTCTTGTAGGACTCCTAACAGTGGGAACAGGGGCTGTCTCTGATTCTCTTACTAACTTTTGGGACCCTACTCCTCATATTGGATTACCTTGCCCAGTTTTAGGTTGAGTTTTTATTGCTGTGAAGAGACACCATGACCACAGCAACTTTTATAAAGAAAATATTTAATTGAGGGGGCTTGCTTACAGTTTCAGAGGTCCAGTCAATGATCACCATGGTGGGGAGCATGGCAGCGTGCAGGCAGAGGTGGTGTTAGAGCTGAGACTGCTACATCTTGCAGGCAACAGGAAATCAACTGACACACTGGGTTGTATCCTGAGCATAGGAAACCTCAAAGCCCTCCCCCACAGAGACACATTTCCTCCAACAAGGCCACACCTGCTAATAGTGCCACTCCCTATGAGATTATAGGGAGACAGGAGGCCAATTACACTCAAACTACCATACGCAGCCTTAATGCATGGTGTGTGTGTGTGTGTGTGTGTGTGTGTGTGCTTAGTCTTACTGCAACCTGATATGCCATGTTTTGTTGATATCCATGGAAGACCTGCCCTTTCCTGAACAGAAATGGAGGAGCAGTAGAATGGGGGGTGGGAACAGAGAAGGTTAAGGGGGAAGGACTTAGAGTAGAGGAGGGAGGGGTAACTTCAACTGGGATGTAAAATCAATTTAAAAAATAAAAAAAAAAATACTATAAAATTAAAAAAAAATTAACGTCATTATTTTTCCAATTCTTCTTCCTTCTTCTTTGGGTATACAAATTTGGCTCTTTCAAGTGTCGTGTTCTTTTGTCGTTGTTTTTCCCTTTGGTCTTTACTTCTACCTGTGTTTTGTTTGGTCTCGTTTGTATTTCTGTGTCTTCAGACTCACCCGTCTTGTATTCTGCAATGCTGTGTACATGGTCCATGCTGACTGGCCCAGGCACCATAGCTTTCATCATTAGAAGTTTGGCTAGGGACTTTGTTGTATCTTCTCTTCCAGTCTTTTCTGTAACTTATTGTATTAGAGCAGTGCCATAGTAATGCTGAGAACTTTGTTCTAGTACCGTTATATTTCCTCTTCCTTCAGATGGATCGACTTCCCCTCATTTCTGGTAGTATCTGATGGAATGCCAGTATTGTCTTTCTTTTTTAACATGCTACATGATAGATATTTTTAATAACCCTAAAAATATTGTTGAGCTCTTCTCTGAATTGCAGTTAAGTGACTTGGAATAGTTAGATAGATTTGATGTTTGTCTCTAATCTTTCCTAGTAGGAGCAGAACTATATTTATCACGAGGCTCACTTTTTCTCACTACTGAGACAAAAGACCCTCATAGTACTCTAACCAAGGATCCCTGCATTATGTTAGTCTCTGGATGGGAAGTAAAACCGACACTTGCCAAGTTCGCATGAATTGAGGAACTGTTTCTCTTGGGGCTAGTGTTTTCCTTTTGCATAGTTCCCTCAAGCATCCTGAGCGGTGCTGTGTGTACATGGACATGTCTTCTAAACGGGCGTGTGTTGCCTATCTTTCAGAGACTCTCATTACTAGTTACTCAATGTCCAACATATTTACTGCTGTAAATTCAAGTATTTCCCCTTTTATTCTTTGATTTCTTTTTAATGCTAATCTCTCTCCTCTCTCTCTCTCTCTCTCTCTCTCTCTCTCTCTCTCTCTCTCTCTC
>CABHPP010144142.1:0-39978 GCA_902168425.1 Peromyscus attwateri
ATCCTCTGTCACTTCTAAGATTCAAATGGGGATCTAGGGAGCTGGCTGGACTTGGTGACTCACACTGTAGCCCTTTATCTCAAAAGGAAAGAAAACAAAATCATGGGAGTAGAATGTCATCCTTAATTATATAGTTAAAAGACAAGCAATCAACACAGCTCTAGGGAAAGCACCTCGCGGTTCCCCCTGACACACAGAGAAAAGCAATTGGGGAAAAGCAAAAGAAAGAACCAAGCAGACATCAAGGAAGTAGACACCCTGTCTTTGGGGGGAAAGCAAAGAAAAACCTTCCTCTGGGAGTCTGTGGGAGACAGGCTCTGACTGCTCCCACCTTTTGAAGGGTTCTTAGGTGGAGGAGAGAGGAATGAGGAAATATTAGGTAGAAAGATAGAAAGAGATGATAAGAAAGAGAGAGCCACAGGATAGCTTTGGGAGGACCCCAGGTCAATACCCAGCCGCCCAGAGCTTTATTCAAAAGGGCTTTTTATAATACGCCAAGGGTAGAGGCAAAAGATCTCCCCTTTGCAAGATCAAAGCACACCATACAACCAAGTGTAGACCCTTCCAAACACCTGGTAAACATGCCCCTGGGCCAAATCATCTCCTTATGCAGCCCTGCTGGGTAAAGCAAGCTCAGATTCTCTGACCCTGAGTAAGGTCTCACTAGAGAGCCTCTGTGGGCCCCCACACCTTCCAGTTCTCTTTTGAGATATAACTAAAGACACTTAGCAAGAAATGACAAAGAGCTACCAAAAGGAGAATTTGTGATTGAGACTTCAGCTTCCCAAATCCTGGCAAGCCCAGAACAGTGGTGTCTCTCAGGAATAAGAATCTAGCCAGAACGTGAAATGCAATAAGCCATAACCCTTGTTAAAGCTTGCATTAAACCCTTAGCCAAGTGTAACACAGGAGATGAATCGTCTTGCAAACAACACCAATAGCTGGGAAAATGATCACTTAGCCACATATACTTGCAAGAATAGCAGAAACCAGACATACATATTTCTTCAGTGCAAAAGAGAAATAGTTTAAGTCCAGAGGGCTTATTTTGCAGTCTAGCAGCATGGCAAGGGCTGGCTGTCCACATGTTAGTAAGCGTCTGTTTGCAAGAATGGGAAATACCTGAGAGAGAACTTCGGAGTTTCCTGTCCACTTGAGTATGTAGTGACTCCAGCAATTAATGCGACTATCTATTGTTTCAATCTGTTACACTGCTAGTAACATGGCATTACAAACATGGAAGCCCATGTCCACAGAAGTTCTATCAAGAAGCCCCGACTATGTTCCATGGTCTCTAGACTGAACTAAGCTGAATGGAAAATTCTGAGTAGTGACAGGTTGTTCCACATCCAGAGCCAATGTTATCTTGACTCTGTTTCTGACTTACCCTCCTTATGATTATAGATAACAATAGATAAATAGATGGAAGTGTGTAGCTAACCCAGACAGATTGTTAGCCTCCAGTAACTCAAAAGTCAGAAATGTTGAAATATATAAAATCTATAGAATTCCCTTCTTTGCTAGCATGTGCCTACCTGATGTTCCTACCAGCATAATTAATAAATGAATGTATTTAAATAAAAACTTTCTCTTTTTCTGTGAAAATATGTTTATGAAATTGCTTCTGTGATGGGGAATGTCACTTGAGGTAATTTGAATCAGGGGTCCTGATTCAAATTTAGCTCAGGATAAACTTCTTTTCAATTTAACTTTAATGCACAGTTGTTTTACATTGGCAGTTAAAGAAAGAGACATTGATTTCTCACATGTCTGGAGATTCAGAAATCCAAGATCCAGTCATTAGCACTTGGAGAAAAGAGAGAATGTCAACTTTGTTCACACACTGTGTCTTTTGTGTGTGTCCTCTCAAGCTAGAAGAGACCGGATGGCTTCCATGGTCTTCTTTGTAAGTACACTAATACCATTCATGAAGGCTGTATGATCATGATGTACTCATCTATCTTCCAAAGACCTTCAAGTCTTATTACTAGCTCATTGTGGGTTAGAATTCACAGATACGAATTTTCAGAGGGCAAGCAGCTGTTGTAAATACTCATATTACAGGACAGAGTCTCATGTGGTCTAAGAAACCTTGAAATTGCTTTGTAGCTGAACATGACTTTGAACTTTGAATCCTTTCCTTCTACTTCTAGAGTACTGGAACTATAGGCATGTGCCACCGTGCTGGCTTTGTTTGATCCTAGAAATGAAACTCAGGGTCTTGTGCATGTCAGGCAAGTCCTCTGCTAACCCAACTATATATCCAGCCCAGAGATGGTTATTTTATCATGAAAATTTGGGGATGAAAGCAGGGAGTTGGCCATATTGAATCCATATTGGCTGGAGATAAGCAGGGTAAGATGGTGTGAATTAGGGTGAATTTGGGGATAAGTATCGGGGACTATGGGGGTCCAGTCCCTCGATAGTCCCCTCCCAGGGTCCTGGAAGAATCTACAACCAGTTGATAATTAATCTTTGATGAAAAGAAATGAATCTGTGTACACATAACTCCTTAGTTCATACACTTTATTATTCTGTGATAGTTTTCTCTACACAGCTTCTGTTCTGCTCTCATGTCTAGCTCCTTTCTTGCCTGATTTCTCTCTATATTTATCTACTGTCCCCTCTAGGTTCTATCTTAATTCCTTCATCTAAATTCTGCCTCATCTAGGTCCTTTACAGCTTGTTCTTACCCAGCTAGTACTTCCCCATCTGGCTCTTCCTCATCTTCCATCTCGTTCCTCTAGTCCTCTCTTCTAGCCCTTTAATCTAGTTCTTCCCCATCTCAGTTTGTTTCTCTCAAGTTCTTACCCATCTAGTTCTTCCATTCTCTTTTCTCTTCTCCGTTTCTCGTGCCCTGGAAGTCCTGGTATATAAAGGAAGGGTCTGAGCTAAATTGTGTAAAGCTATTACTTAACTTCTACCTCTCCTAGGCGGTGTCTCGTGGAATTTACCGTAAGTCAGGAGACTTGCATGTGGGCTGTTATCATTGTTAGTCCTCGGAAGTTGGGCACCCACCTGGTCGGTGTTTCCTGTAGTCCTTGAAAGTGGCTAAGGGAGATAATCTGATTCCAGAGAAAGCCTTTCCTGAGGCAGTTCTCCAAATACCTGGAATGTGTATGTCCAGAGAGTGATCAGTCTACACTGTTAGTCCTTCTTAGGGGAAAGTCAATAGGAAAAACTATGAAGGCACACATGATTTTCATAACAGAATACAGCTGATATATAACAAGCCAAGTAACACCAAAAACTCCTTGGGATTTGGCTTCCTCTGGAGGAATTCCCTGATCCCTCCAGGTAGTGACTTTGCCATAACCAGCTGAGTTCTTAGGATATATTCCTCCGGCCTGCAGCAGATAAGAATGTTGCCTATAAGTAGAAGTGGTTTATGCTTTTGGATTGGTTGTGTTGGAAGCAGCATGTGGCAGCAGCTGGAGATTGTGATGGGATTCCAATGATAACTTTAACATGAATTAAGGAGTGTGAAAGGCTCAGCCTCAGGTCTGAACTGATTATCCTCCCCTATGCCTTCCTTCCAGTCTATGTTTCTTGTAATTAAATTTAGGCCACTCAAACCTTCCCCTCATCAACAGGTATAGTACACAACATTCCACAGGGCTATAAAGTGAATAGAAGCTGCAGTATGGCTAGTCTTCTGTCCTGTATCATAAAATATCAGCCGCTAGGCACTGACTTTCTACTAACAGGGATTCCTACATTGTTCAAACAACAACAACAACAACAAAAACTCCATTGATGTTTTTTTATTGAAATGTATGCATGTTTGCTCATCGGTTGAATGTAAGTTGGTTAAATAAAGGAATGTTATAAGGAGAGAGGAATAGCTGAATTCCCCATAGTAGATTGGTTGGGAAAGGAACAAGTTAAATTTGTTTTGAACCAAAAGCCAGGAGTCGCTTTTAAAAGTGTATTATTTAACAGATTATGAACAGGAGGCCCAGATTTCAAGCCTGAGAAATAAGCCAAGGTATAATTTCTCTTTTTTCCATTTAGTGTGGCTGTTTGAAAGTAATGCAGTTGTACACAAAGGAATTCTGCAATTGCATTAAGGAGTAAATGTATAAGACTAAAAGCCAATAGGAAGTTACTGGGTAATAAAGAGGGTCATGGTTTGATTGCCTGGAGGTCATGGGAAGCGATAGTAGTCTGGCCAATGAATTGAGTGTGTCAGGTGGATTGGGGCACTGGAAATATAAGGTTAAAAAAAAAGGCAGAGTATTTATTCCCCATTCCTTTGTCTAATCGCTGATCCTAAAGCTACTTGTCTGAATTACTTTTCTATTGCTATGACAAAACACTATAGCCATGACACCTTATAAAAGAAAGCATTTAATTTGGAGGTTCATGGTTCCAGAGGATTAGAGTCCATGACTGTCATGATGGGAAGCAAGGCAGCAGGCATGATACTGGAGCAGTAGCTGAGAGATGACATTTGATCAATAAGCAAAAGGCGAGAGAGAGAGAGAGAGAGAGAGAGAGAGAGAGAGAGAGAGAGGGGGGGGGGGAATGAGGAGAATGAGAATGCACTAACTGGGAGTGGTATGGGTTTTTAAAACCTCAAAGCTCACCACCAGTGACATAAATCCTCTCACAAAGCCACACCTCCTAATCCTTCCCAAATAGTTTCCTCAATTGGGGACCAAATATTCAAATTTATGAGCCTATAGGGCCATTCTGATTCAAACCACCACACTACTGTTTTCTCAGATGTCAGGAGGAAGAGGACTGTTTGTGTAGGCTATTTCTACTTAATCACCAAATAACAGAGTTCATCAGTCAAGCTAGTAGCCAGAATGAGAAGGGTGTATTATCTGTAAGGACTGTGACAGCTGATTTCCTTAGAACTGCCTTTGTCTGATTGAATTGATTTTCTAAGTCTCTGAGACAGGAAGATGTTTTTTAATGTAGGCACACATTGAGAATATAATGTGAGGATTTTCATAAACTGGAAACACTCTGAAAGACATTTATAATAATCATTGGGGCTTGACCCCCCCCCCTTAATTATCAGTAAGTATTTGGGAATAAACCTGAGACTTGGCATAAAAACAAACAAAATTTCTCTGCTCATTTCAACACTGAAGGAGTATTTTTTCACCTGTGTGTGTGTGTGTGTGTGTGTGTGTGTGTGTGTGTGTGTGTACAAGGGTGCAAGTGCCATGGCATACCTATCAAAGTCAGAGGACAGCCTCAGGTGTCTGTCCTCCTATTGTGCCTGGCATGGACAGGGTCCCTGTGTTATTTTCTGGTGCTTGTTTATCTCATTAGCTACCCCATGTGGGGAGCAGAGGAATCACTGAGTGAATGAAGTCCACAGTGAATGTGTATTGTTGACATGGACAAGAGTGGCCTTAGATCCATGAGAAAATATCAAAGCCTTCCCACCAAGGTGAGGTTCAGAGGCGTGGCAAAGCCTACCTTTTGTCTGTGTGTAGATGGATGCTGATAGTGTGTGAATAAAATGTCCACTGTAGCTTCCTCCTCCCAGATATTTGTGGTCTGAAAATTGCTCCCCTGCAGAGACCAAACCTACTGAGATTAGCTAAACCTGCCTCCTTGTTCAGTTGTATAAAATAACTCTGACTCCTTGTTTATCTGTATATAACCATCCCACCTCCTTGTTTGGCTGTTTCCAATAACTCTGCCTCTCTGTTCAGAAGTATATAATACATGTTTAGTTTCGAAGGCGCTGTGTTCTCTCCATCACAGAGCTCAGTCCAACAGATCCCAGCTTCTCTTTCTATCTCCCTGTCTTTCTGTTTCTGTGTCTCTGTCGTGTGTGTGTGTGTGTGTGTGTGGCTTCATTCCCTTGCTGTCATAGTCAGCTCAAGTCCCTGGAGCCTCTGCAAATGCTCTGGAATTACAAATGTGTGCTGTCACTACTGGTTTGATGTAGGTCCTGGAGATTCAAACTCAGGTGTGTGGCAAGTACTTGACCCACTGAGCCAGGTCTCCAGCCAGTATATTTTAATTTTTAACTTACCATATTCCCTGGGACAGTGATAGATGATTATTCAAGTTTGTTTCTCTGAGCTCTGATGGGGAGAGTTAAGGTGTGATAAACTGTACAGTTTTGTCACGGTTCTCACCTTCCTGCCATCTTTGGCCAGCCAAAACATCCCCGTTGGTGGAGCATACAATACTGCAGAGTTCAGGTGTAGCTATGTGACTTAAATGCAATGTGAAAACTCATACCCGGGACTTTGCAGGCATGTCAAGTTTCTACTAAGCATAGAAAAGGAGTGTATCCTCATGTGAGCTTCCGTCTTTCAGGATTGGAGCTGTGTGGAAGGGGAACACAACTGAACATCTAGAGTTCCTCCTACTGCTGCTAACCCCTCCTGAGTCTGTCCAGAATCTAAGTCTGATATAAACATTTTTATATTTTAATATTTGAGGCATTGTACTAATCCAGCACTATTGGAATAAAATAAACCCTAATATGCAAATTGCAAATAGCCTAGGTATCAAGAAGTATGTAGCAAACATCAGGTGCTAGATAAGTATGCGTTAAGTCAATCTGCTTTCAGGTGTGGCTTTTTGAATTTGGGTGATGTTTAAAAATAACTACAAATTACACTTCAAAAGGCTAAGATTAAATACGTATCAAAAAATGGGGAAACCAATGGAATTTGAGTGGGTTCCATAGATTGTATATGCATAGCCTGAAAATGACTTTGTGCACTGATGAATAGGATGAGTGAGTGTTCTGAGTATAATTCTATTGTATTTTTCCAAGCCAAATGTGTGCAGTTTTCATCTGGCTGGCTGGGCAGGAAGCATCTGTCCACACTGCGTGCGTGTGTTTGTGGAGAGCGCTTTGCATCCTTATGTGGAAATGTTATTTGCACTTCTAGGATACTTTTACAGCTCAACGTTAAGAGGGTTTCACTAGTCATCTGGAAACTCGTGTTCTGATCCACTGACGGGGTTACCATGTTGACAGTGAGGCGCTTTACTAATAGTCATGAGCCCTCTGCCCAGGGGTCAAACCTAGGAGAGGATGAGAGTCCCCAGACCCCTAGCTGAACTAGAAATCATAGTGATTCTGGAAGTTACAGAGAACTTCACTAGCAGCCCTGGAGACCACTGGGTGCGGGGATGGGGAGGCAGGAGAGGGGAGGACAATCTGGTTAGATAACAGAATTTGTTTTCATCGCAAATTACTCTTTGAAGCTTTTTCATTTTCCCTTAGTAAAACATACCGTGATTCACTTCAGAATGTATTTCATGTCTTTCTCTCGAATCGTCCCCTTAACGTCTTCCTTACAGTAATTACAAGCTACATTACGCTTGCCCTTTAGTCATCCATTGCGAATGACTAAAGACGCATACGCAGCAAGTTGAGGTACTGGGGGAAATATCTTTACATTTTTAGGTAAAACAAGATATATAATTATGTTGTAATTTTCTCATGTTTCTAGGCCTTTTAGAAGAATGCATAAGATTTAAAAAAAAAATCCCTCAAGTCTATGAAACTGCCGTTCGTTAGCGACGCTATGTATAGTAACAGCCAACACACCGTAGCAAAATAATGAAAAATGTGGCACTCTCACAATTGGCTTTCGTGTCCAGGTGTCTTTGTGAAAATAGTATTAATTTTACAGTACCTTGGGAACTGAGTTGACGGTCCACACATAATACCCAGTGTCATAAATGTCCTCAGCAAACCACGCTCCCAATTGCAAAGCCATCACACTTAATTCAGCCCGATGCCATTCCATGCTCACTGGGTTGCTGGAAGGTGGTGCCGGGGTTAACACGGTATCACCCACCTTTCCCCAGAGAAAGGGGAAAGCAGCCAATTAAATGCAGTGAAAAGGTAAGAATGGAACGTGCTTTGATTTCAGATGTGCAGAATCTATAGGATGTGTTGACTACAATCCCATTTCCTCACTAATGCCGCCCTACTCTTGTTTCCCTTGAAATGTTTAGAACACACTGGTAGGATGCTAATGTCTTCCCCTGGTCAGTAAGTCACCACCTATGAATATGAGGTAAACTGACTTCCATCATTTTTTTTCCACTCAAATCTATAGTTTAAATGCAAGTCTTTGGCAAATATATTCCAGACTAATAGTACTACAAAAACCACCAGAAACCCTTTTTGTCTGTAGTGTGTAAAGATCTCATAAGAAAAAAATTCTTATTCCCTCTTCAACTTGACTCCTGGAGCTTGGTCTGGAGTTTGGCTGTGGATCTCTGCATCTGCTTCCATCAGCTACCGGAGAAAGCCTCTATGATGACAGGGTATTCACTGATCTGATTACTGGGGTAAGCCAGTTCAGACACCCTCTCCACTATTGCTAGTAGTCTAAGCTGGGGTCATCCTTGTGGATTCCTAGGAACTTCCCTAGTGCCCAGTGTCTCTCTAACCCCATGATGTCTCCCTTTATCATGGTATCTCTTTCATTGCTCTCCCACTCTATCCCTGTTCCAGCTCAACCCTCCCATTCCCTTATATTCTTATCCCCTATCCCCTACCTTCCATTGCCCACCCCTCATCCTCAGTTTACTCATGGAGGGATTCTATGAGCAAGGGACATCAAGATCATGATGGAAAAACCTACAGAGACAACCAAACCATGGGCACTCATGGAATTTAGACCAACACCTGTGGAGCCTCCACAGGACTGGACTAGGCCCTCTGCATAAGCGAGACAGTTGTGTAGCTTGATCTGCTTAAGCGGCCCCTTAGCAGTGGGATCAGGATTCTTCCCTGGTGCATGAGCTGGCTTTTTGGAACCCACTACCAATGGTGGGACACCTTGCACAGCCTTGAGGCAAGGGGAGGGGCTTGGACCTGTCTCAACTGAATATACCAGGCTCTGCTGACTCCCCATGGGAGGCCTTACCTTCTTGAAGGAGGGAATAGGGGGTGGGTTGGGAGGGGGAGGCAGGAGGGGAAGGAGGAGGGAAGAGGGGGATCTGTGATTAGCATGTAAAATGAATAAAAACTTCTTAATAGTAAAAAACAAAAAGAAAAATAAAGAAAGACAAAGCTCTTATTCTAAAGGGGAAAGCTAAGTTAACTTTGAGCTATAGGCAGCCAAGGGGCAGCAAATATATATGGAAGTATGATCCAGAAAAGGGTCCTTTTCCTAGGAAAAGGCAGGTCACTTTGCTCTATGCTTTTCCGTTATAAATTTGTGAAGCTTTTCTCTTTTTTTCTTTGTTTTTTTTAAATCATGTGCTTCTGCGTGTATGTGCCTGCGTGTCTGTTTATCTTTGTGTGCACTTGTGTGTGGATGCCTGTGGAGGCCAGGAGAGGGGGATCAGATCCTTTGAAGGTGGAATTAAAGATGTTTTTGAGCTACCAGAAGTGGATACTGGGAACCGAACTCATATCCTCTGGAAGCAGTAGGCACTCAACCGGTGAAACGTCTCTGCAGCCCTCATGCAAATTTGAATCATGGATTAGCTGAATAAAGACACAATTGTGGATCCTACCAAATTCTCAAAAGTCCAGGTTCAGTAATGCAAAGATATGAGACAGAAAAAAAAAAAAACTGTTGCACTCGAGAAAAAAAATCTGTGGAACTCTGTCGGGCCACTTAGAAATGGAAGAACATCCAGTGAGGGCTCAGATCTAATAAAATAATTTAAGACAAAAGTGGAGTGCAGAAGGAAGGGGTGGATAAAAAAGAAAGAGGAAACGCAGTGGTATCTATAAGAAGCTGCGTTATTATTGGTAGGGCTCTCATATATAGTAAGGTAATTCCCTAATTACTTCTATCTTTTGATCATGTGTAGTGTTTCATAGACCTCCCCTCAGGGAGGGACCTAAAGGCAGAGACTAGAGGGTGGGAAATCAGCTGTTGATTTTTTTTTTCAGTTTAAAAAAAAGCTGGGGTACTCTGAGATTTAATCATGAAATTGGCAAAAAGTATGAGCTGGCACAGTATGAATTGACATGATTCTTTTCTATTCTTCCATATCTGCCCCCAGAGACATGACCTCAGTAAGTTACTAGCCCTGTGACTGAGCTCAGTATGCATCCCAGACAGATATTAAACTCAAGGTCTTCTAGCTCTAGCCCAAACTCTTGTTCTTATTGACCATTAATGTATCTTCTTGGAAAATTTCCAGTTCTAATCACGTTCTCACTGTATTTTAATAGGATGTGTGTGTTCCTATGGTTACAAGAGGTCACTTTCTCAGATGTGTGTTCCTATGGTTGCAAGAGGTTGCCTTTGAGTTGTTACTAGTGTGAGTGAGATACAAGTCAACCATCAGTTTGTATTTTCTTCCATATTAACAAAATTGAGTTTCCCAATCAAGAAATTCATTACTTTAGAAATTTATTATTTAGAGATTACCCATTTTCATTCACATATTCATTTCATTCACATATTGAAATATTTTTTGAGGTACAAACTGAAGTGAACTTGGTGGGGTCACGTAGCACAGATGATTTAGGGCCATTCACTGGTTAGGATAGTTACTGTTTCTATTCTAATACTTTTGCACCTTTGTTGAAAATCGTTTGATCCACAATAAATGAACTTGTGTCCGGACTGAGTTTAGTTCTCCTGTTTGTATGTGGGTAGCAACCTCCTGATTTCTGTGCTTTTATATGGCAAGTCTGTAGGTCAGGTGTCCAAATTATCCAAATCATTGCTTGGTTTTAAGGGTTGTTTTGGCTATAATAGCTACTTTGCATTTCCAAATGAATTTTGGAATAATCATTTTCTACTCAAGATGTTCTGCTGTATATCTGATTGAGATTGCATCAAGTCTGTCCTGGATAGTTTCATGTCAACTTGACCCAGGCTAAAGTCATCTGAGAGGAGAGAACCCCAATTAGAGAAAATGCCTCCATAAGATCGGGCTGTAAGCAAGCTTGTAAAGCATTGTCTTAATTAGTGATTAATGAAGGAGGGCCCAGCCCATTGTGGGTGGTACCACCCCTGGGCTGGTGGTCTTGGGTTCTACAAGAGAGAAGCTGAGCAAGCCATGGGGAGCAAGCCAGTAAGCAGCACCCCTTCATGGCCTCTGCATCTGTTCCTGCCTCCAGATTCCAGCTCTGTCTGAGTTCCTGCCCTGACATCCTTCAGTGATGAACAGTGATATGGAAATGTAAGCTGAATAAACCCTTTCCTCCCTGACTTGCTTTTGGTCATGGTGTTTCATTGCAGTAATAGAAACCCTAACTAAGACAAAATCTGTTGATCAATATAGGCACACATTCCATATTAGCAATAGTGGTTTTTCTAATCAATGAACACTTTATATTGTTGTTATTTTTGTTGTTGTTCTTCTTTTTTTCTTTTTAGTTTTTCTAGACAGGGTTTCTCTGTGTAACAGTCCTGGCTGTCCTAGAACTTGCTCTGTAGTCTAGGCTGGTCTTGAATGCTCTGTAGACTAGGCTGGCCTTTAACTCATAGAGATCTGCCTGCCTCTGCCTTCTAAGTGCTGGAATTAAAGGCATGTGCCACCACCTGACTATTTTATATTGTCCTGTTTATTTTTGTTCTGAATGTTTTCTCTGAAGTGTTTATGGTATTCATTGAAAATGTTTTTCACACTTATTATTAGATTTACCATAATATGTTTTATGCTTTCCATGTGTACCTACGCATCATATTCAATGTTTTTTCCACTAATAATTTGATCTTCTGCTCTGACCTTGTTTAATTGATTTATTTTGTTATCTATGTTGCAGAATCATTTTGACATTCTAAGTAAAGAATTTAGTTATCTGTGAGTAAAGAAATTAATATTAAAAAGTTAAATATAAAAATATGCAATTTTTACTTTTTATGCTAATCATTTTTTCTTAGCCACCTTTTATTTCTGCATCACAAAACAATGTCTAAATGATTCTACAAAATAGATAGTAGGACGCCCACAACCTCTTTTCAAGATCAGAGCTGCCCACAGCTGATATTTTTACATTTTAATGAATCATTTAGTATGAATTTAATCTTTAAAATTGAAGAAATGTAATTAGCATCTTTGAACACCGCAGAATCCTACAGGCAGCATTAATCCCACAGTGATGTGAATCCTGACAGCTGAATGTTGATCTTTCTCTAACTAATTTCCCAGGGTTGCATATGGAATGCCTTGTTCCAGATGTGGGGTTAAAACAACATGATATGCCAGAAAGCTGATAAAGTGGTTAAGAGCACTGGCTGCTCTTGCAAAGGACCTGGTGTGGTTCCCAACACCTCCATGGCCCCTCACAAACATCTGTAACCCTAGTTCCATGGGATCTGACACCCTCTTCTGGCATCTTTAGGCACCAAGCATTCACACGGTGTACTTACATACATGCAGGCCAAATATTCATACATATAAAATAAAAATAAAATAAACCTTAAAAAATTTTAAAGTACAGCATAAGCCTGGTGGCCTGTGGTACACCAGGAAGTAAAGGCAAGTTCGGGCTAATTGATTATATCCACCATTACTAGTGCTGATTTAATGTGTGGAAGTCTCCATTGGTGTAAGATGGAATGATCTCATCATAAAAAATAGTAAGAATGAAATACCTTAAGGCATAATAAATATGCATGAATTTATTTTTATCCTATCTTTATCCTTTTTACCTTTACTTTTTAAATTTTATTTATTTTAAATTTGTCTTTATCCTATCTTTATGCTTTATCTTTGGAGAAGGTAAAGAAAATTCTATCACTGAAAGGTTCTAAAGAATTATATGGAGGACTATTGTGATGTCATTTGGTAATCTTCTGTACGCTTATGGAATTCTATCACTGCTTATAGCTTTTGCTATTGTAATTACACAGTAACTGTCACCTGTTTTCTGATTTCACTGGGAGGGTCTGCAGGGAGGGAGAAGGAGCTTTCTTCAGCTGGCTCATGGTTGCGGTGAGGTTTAGAAGAAGATAAGTTCTGAAAGATGCTGTGACCGACAGCGTTAAACCACTGAGTGTGTGTGTATCCTCATTCTTTTCTTTTTTATTACTATTTTATTTTATAATTAATTTAATTTTACGTATCAGCCACAGATTCCCCTGTCCTTGCTCCTCCCACCCCCCAGCCTTCCCTCCCAGCCCACCCCCCATTCCCACCTCCTCCAAGGCAAGGTCTCCCCTGGGGAGTCAGCTCAGCCTGGTAGATTCAGTTGAGGCAGGTCCAGTCCCCTCCTCCCTACACCAAGGCTGAGCAAAATGTCCCAGCATTAGGCCCCAGGCTCCAAAAAGCCAGCTCATGCACTAAGGACCAGTCCCGGTCCCACTGCCTGGGGGCCTCCTAAATAGTTCAAGCTAATCAACTATCTCACTTATCCAGAGGGCCTGATTCTTTTCTATTTCACACAGATTGTTCAAAGATGAAACCAAATGATATATCTGTACTGAAGCCACTTTACTCAAAACCTGACACACTATAGTCAATAGTAGTATGTGCTTATGTGCTGGTTTGAACGAGAATGACACCCATAGGTCTATACACTTGAATGCTTGGTTCCCAGTTGGTGTACTGATTAGGAAGGCTTACAAGGTGTATCCTTGTTTGAGGAGGTGTGTCACTAGGGTGGACTTTGAGATTTTAAAAGCCCACACCAGGACCAAGCTCTCTTGGACTTCATCTTGCTGATAAGGTGTAAACTCTCAGGTACAGCTCCAACTCAGTACCTGCTCTGGCCTTGATGGTCATGGACTGACACCCCCCCACCCCGAAACTGTAAGCAAGCCCTCAATAAAATGCTTTCTTTTATAAGTTGCTTTGGCCATGGTGTCTCTTCAAAGAAATGGTAAAGTAACTAAGACAATATGTTAAGTTAGAATTTAAATGAGAGCAAAAAACTGTGATTATTTATCCTCAAAAACCTTTAGACAGCAAGAATCAGACTGGTTCTTATCTTCTGTTGTAAACAAGAACAGTGCCAGGAAACAGTATAATGAAATCTGAAAATATTTTCTTTCTAAATGAACATTTTCTCACTGCATAAGGTATGACCTATTAATCCCCCTAATCCTTAAATCTCCTTACAGGCCACAAGGCAGGGAGTGCTACATAATTCAGAACTAATGCTTTTACTCCTATGATTCTTGCATCTGCTCCACCAGGGAGAATGCAGAGATCCCAAAGAGAAGGCCTTGGTGTCATCAACTCCACAGCGACAATGTTATTTTGAGCAGTGAGAAACAATTTATTGAAAATGAAGAAAAATGTAAATGACTCCTATAAAGAAATTAAATTAATGTTAGGTACTAGAACACAGATGTTCTGGGTGCCATACCTATGCAACCATGTCATTAAATTCAAATCTCTAATTAACAGACATCTGTTTCTTGTTCAACTTTGAAATGATTCATTGAAACCATTTGCAGAAATAAATATACTTGTGAAGAAAAAAATGTGTCTGACCTTTTCTCTCCTATTTTCTACTTTGTTATTTTAAAAAAAAAATTGACTAGACTGACTCAGTGACTCAGATTCAAGACATCTCTGAAGCCTCCAAACCCTGTCTTCTCTGTTTCATATCCTGTACCAACAAAATAGTCTATAATTAAACATAAGACACTGTAATATCAGGTCAGAAAAACAAATTGCCGAAATTTCTGGGTAAGATATTCTAATTAATTTTATAAGAAATGCAGATTAGCAAGTAATGATTAGCTCCTATTTATCAAGAAATATTAATGTTTTGATTTAATTAAGTAAATATTGTTGGTCATGTATCTATTAGAGGGCTGTATTGCAGTAAACAAAAAAGGAGTGGGGCTTTGAATAACATAGAATTTAAAAAAATTGTAATTACATTAATAATTTTAATGTTTTGATAGTTGGCTTCTTCAAATCCCTGTTTACTCCACTACAATGGTAATGATATTGAGACAAGCTTTAAAGGGTAGCGTGATGAGTCACAGATACAGCTAATACCTCTCCCTAAAAGTCACTATTATAAATAGCTACTTAGTATTTTGAATTGAAAAACAGGAAGTTATGAGCTAAGATCTATCTCCATATTTTTGAATCACTACTTTGAAACTTGTAGTCCACTTTGTATAGAAATAAACTAAAACTACCTTAGGAACGTAATTAACAATGGATGTTAGCCAATAACAAGAAGCTGTGCTTTAGCTCATCACCGAGGGACAACTTAGCACATCATCAATAATAAGGCAAATGTCTAGCAGTAGCCAATTTGGAGATTTATATGTTCCATAATCTAGTCTATGTAAGAGCCCATCTTCACACTGATGGGAGAGGCTCACTCTACACCTCCTCTGCCTTCAAGAGCTGCTCCGTTCATGGTTTTCATGCTCAAACAAACACTGCTATATTCAACTTGCCTGAAGCTTGTCTTTCATTGTTAAACTTCTGAGAACTGTACAGTGTGCTTCCTCTGTGTTTAAAATTTCTTTCATGGGCTGTACATTGACATGCTACAACAAGGAAAGGTTAAACATCAATCCTCCAGTAAGAACAGGCATATGTTCTAGATACTAGTATCTTAGATGAGCTACACAGGGTTGGGGAAGGCAGTAGAGGAGTAGCTGAACAAAGCAATGAGCCAAATATGGAGTCATTGACGGTGGTAGCATGAGGAAAGGCAAAGCAGAGAAGATTCTGAATCTGCCCCACACCCCCATACGCCTTCATAGACTAGCATTGTGGATTAATGGTCATGCCAATCAGCCCAGATTAGGGATCATTTGACTGTTGAGAGTTCTGAACAAATGGTTCTGCAGGGGACAGGGTAGGAAGAAAAGAGCTTGAGGTGTAAATATAGCCTTGACTCAGAGTAGAGGCAGGTGTGGTTAAGGTGGTCTCTGCCCATACCCAGACCTATGACAAGGAGGCTCCATAAGCAGCTGCTTATGAAAGCTTCCTTAAAAGACCCAGGAGGAGGTCTCTGACACACGACCCTTGAGGTAGGGATCAAGACACTTACCTGAGCAACAACAGCCAGAAGGACTAAATCCCTGGCTATAACTTTCTGCAGAAACTGCCTCTGTTGTTTCTTCACCTTGTATGGCCTGTGGTGACCTACTTTCCTCCAGGAAACCTGCAGGGGGAAGGAACCCTTTGTAGCTGTGTATGTTGGGCCCTGACATTTTACAATTTTGTCTTAGAGTTGGACTTCCTACTAGAATGCACCTATCAGATAAATCCAATGGTTGTTTACCTGTAGATTTGAATGAGGCATGGAGATGGTCTAAGTTGGTTTGGAGATGGAGATATTTGTCCTTGTATTAGAGCTAGAAGAACCATCCCTCAGATTTGGTGAGATGGGCTGGAACGTTTCTTGCATGGGAACTGACTCTACCAGTGATAACTGGTGAGAGGCGTGTCATTGCCGAAACACACTGTAGAGTGACTGCATCTACAAAATGATTATCTACTTTAGCTATCCACCACAATAGCTGTTAGGAGATGATCTCAGTACCATCTGCTAAACATATATGCATCTAAGAAAAGCTTTCATGCAGTTCTATTTCAGGGATTTGCTATTCTGAATAACTTTTAATTATCTTCTCAATTGATGAAGTTTTCTTTACCTTGTTTGAAAAAGTGCTTTGTTTATACCTTTATGGAACTGGTTTACATGAATTATATTGTGCCTCATCTTAATAGAATACCAATAAACTCATAAATATGTTAAAGTAGTGATGCTACAAACATTTAATTGTTTGAAACCATTAATAAAGAAACCATTTTAACGTTAAAGATCAGATAATTTAAGCATGCAAACTCAGTGAACTGATGAGATAGGGTTTTGCTCTTCTTTTTTACATAAACAATAATTTAATTCTTTCTTTTTAAGATTTGTTTTTATTTTTGTTCATAGATGAATGTTCATGGAGGCCACGGGTGAGTGTTGGAACCCATGGAGTTAGAGTTGTAGGTGGTTGTGAGCCACATGACGTGAGTTCTGGGAATCACATTCTAGTCCTCTGCAAGAGCAGCCAATACTCTTACATTGAGCCATCACCTCTCCCAGCCCCAGTACTTTAAATATCAAATATTATTAGCTTTACTTAATTATTAGTCCTACCATGTATTTAAAAAATACAAATAATTTTTTAAATTATTAATTAAATATTTTTTCTTGTACCCTTTCTCTTCAAAAAGTTCTCAAGGTAAAATATATTAAATGATGTTCAAATATATGCTGAAAAGCTAATAAATTCTTAGTAGAAAAAAACTTTACTAAGAAAACTAAGTGTATAGTTTGAATTTATCTTAGACTTTGCTTTTCGAATTCTGCTCAATTTCTTAGCATGCATATTTAGGAAACTTGACAGAAACACTTCCACTGATCCTTGAGTAAAAGCTTTAAGTAAAATGAATGCAGAAACCTGATCCACTGTTCAAATGGAAAAGGACACTGTAAAACTAAATAGTTTTGTGGAGATCATTTCCCACTGTCCTCAACACTTACTATACAAACACACAGAGACAAATACACGTGAGAATGCATGTTCATTTCTTCTTTTACTTTTAGAAGGATTTCTGTTCCTTTACTACTTATTTTTAAGAGGACAATTATCATGAAATTGAGTGCCAGCACCCTAGGATATGTCCTATCAGGGCAGGGACAAGAAGTGTTGATGGAAAAATTTGTCAGCATCATTTCTTCTGAAGTTTTCTATGTGGTGTGCATGACAGGCTATACTCTGCAGCTATACCTCTCTAGTCTGTTTCAATGCAAAAGCCCAACTATGCAGATGCATTGATTACTTACATGAAAATTTGTAGCAAAAATATATATGTGTGTGTAAGAGAGAGACACAGAGAGAGATGGAAACAGAAACAGAAAGAGACAGAGTGACAGAGACAGAAACACATAGAGAGATGTGAAAAATAGAGCACATTACCTGTCCTAAATCTGTTTCAGTCCCAAGGGAACGTTCTGCAAATCTGCCCTCGTTACACAATGTTTTTTACAGACTGTTGCATGGCTCGGTAGACTCAACCCAGGTAACTGTAATTGGGTCAACTTATTTTACACACTGTGCCCTTTATCACCCTTCTCTAAATATATCTAATTACCCTACCTCCAAGGAGCTCCATAGATTGCTAACTAAGACTGAGGAAATCATCGGACTTCTCCATTAAGGTCTAAAACAGTGATTTTTAATAGCTGAAATGTTGAGAAGCTTCAAGAATAACACTGAGGAATTTAATAAGAGATGTTCTCAGTGTGAATTAGATACATTTGCTATTAATTTTACCCACTGCACCTTGATTACATAAAATATGCTGTTCAGTAATACTGATATGTTATATTTATTTCTTGGTTTTATATTTATTGGATTAATTTTATTAAGGATATCTATGATCTTAACCCCACATTATCTTTAAAAAATTTCCTTCATAGACTTTCTTCTTTGTGCTGAACATAAAAAAAATGAAAGAAAAGAGTTAACATTGAAATGGAAATAAAACAACAAAAATATGAAAGTTCTGTGTAAGCTTTAAGTCCTGTGACTCCTTTTCATAAGACCTTTGTTTTCCTCTGCAATCTTAGAAGGAACTTCGTGGGAAACATGGGAAAATTACCACTCTCTGTGAACAGCAAGACCTTATAGACTTAATTAATTATTTATTTTATATCAGGGGCAGCACATTTAACAGTTCTCTTTTCGCTTTTTGACACTTCTATTTCATTTATAACTTCTAAAAAATAATGGATATAATTTGTATACTATATTTTCCTAAAGTAATTGGATGTTTACAAACATCACTAAGCATCCATCTAGAGAGAGCATTTGGGCACAGACATGATGATGAATGCTTAAAATAGCTACTCCTATGTGTTTTTATTATTTTCTCCCGATTTTTAAGGTTTAGTTAGGTTGTTTATGAGTAGTATGAGTATGAGTAGATGTATGTATTTTATTTCTACAACCAGTTAGGGTAATGCTTCTGACTTTCTGTGTTTTGCTATCCTTGTGTATGTATGTTTGTGTATGCGTAATGTATTGGCAACTTGGAAAATATAATTTGTAACGAATTTCACTTCATCAACCAAGATTAAAACAATGAGACTAATCAAACATAAAGATCTTTAAAATGGTCATAATTCCAATTCTATATGATTATTAATGTAAAAAAACATTTCTGAGCTTTTAAACCAATGCAAACTTTTATATGATCCATTTATTATTTATTTAATTGTTTTTGTTTTTACATCCCAATTAAAGTTTCCCCTCCCTCCTCTCTTCCAAGTCCCCCCCCTTTCCCCCATCCCATCAACTCCTCCAGTTCCTCTTCAGCTACAGGTGAGCATCCCATGGATATTAGCTAGCCTTGGTATATCAAGTTGCAGTGAGACTAGGCACCTCCTCTTTCATGAAGGCTGGATGAGGTAATCCCTTAGGAGGAATAGGTCCCAAAAGCAGGCAACAGAGTCAGAGGCATCCCCTGCTCTCACTGTTAGGAGTCTCACATGAAGACCAAGTTACACATCTGTTACACATATGAGGGCCTAGGTCAATCCTATGCAGACTCCCTGGTTGTCAGTTCAGCATCTGTGAGCCCCTGTGAGTCCAAGTGAGTTGGTTCTGTGGGTTTTCTTGATTCCTCTGGCTCCTACAATCCTTCCTCCCTCTCTTCCACAGGATTCCTCGAACTCTGTCTAATGTTTGACTGTGGGTCTTTGCATCTGTTTCTATCAGTTGCTGGATGAAGCTTCTCTGATGATGGTTGGGCTAGGCATCAATCTATGAATATAGCAGAAAATCATTAGGAACCATTTCATTGACTGCCCCCCCCCCTTGTTTAGTTCTATTTGAGGTTTCTGGGGTATCCTGTCTCCAGGTTTTGGCCCTCAGTGGGGGAACTCCCTCTCATGGTACAGGTAGGTCTCTAGTCGCGCCACTCATTAGTTAATCATTCCACAACTTCTGTGCCTTATTTACCCCAGCACATTTTACAGGCAGGAAAAATTGTAGGTCAAAGTGTTTCTGGCTGGGTCGGTGTCCCAGCCTCTCCACAGGAAATCTTTGTTACAGGAGATGAACAGTTCAGGCTTTGTATCCCTCACTGCTAGAACTTTTAGCTAGGGTCACCCTCATAGATTCCAGGGAGTTTCCATTGCTCTTGGTTTCTAGCTTATCCCAGAGAAGCCCCAAATTCCAGTTGTCTCTCCCAGTACTCTCTCCCACGGTCCTCCCCACACCTGATCCCTCCTTTCTCATCCCTACTCCCCCTTCCAGGTCCCTCCTCTTTCCCTTGGCAATGTCCATTCTATTTCTGCTTCATAGGGAGACTCATGCACCCCCCCACACACACACTTGAGCTCTCTTTGTTACTTAGCTTCTCTGAGTCTGTGGATTGTTACATGGTTCTTTACTTTATAGCTAATATTCACTTATCAGTGGGTATATACCATGTTGGTCTTTCTGAGTCTGGGTTACCTCTTTTCTAGTTCCATCCAATTGCCAGCAATTTTCCTGATGTCATTGTTTTTAACAGCTGAGTAATTGTGTAAATGTACTACATTAGTTTTATCTGTTCCTCAGTTGAGGGACATCTAAGTTGTTTCCAGTTTTTGGCTATTAGGAATAAAGCTGCTATGAACAGAGTTGTGGTAGGATGAAGTTTCCTTTGGGTATATGCCCAGGAATGGTATAGCTAGGTCTTGAGGTAGATCAATTCCCAATTTTCTGAGAAACCACCATATTGAATTTCAAAGTGGCTGTACAAGTTTGTAATCCCACCTGCAAGGGAGGAGTGTTCCCCTTGCTCCACATCCTTACCAGAATGAGCTGTTACTTGTGTTTTCAATCTTAGCCATTCTTACAGGTGCAAGATGGAATTTCAGTGTCATTTTGATTGCATTTTCCTGATGGCTAAGGATGTTAAACATTTCTTTAAGTGTTTGTTGGTCATTTGAGCCTCTTCTGTTGAGAATTCTGTTTTGATCTGTACCCCATTTTTTAATTGGATTATTTGGTATTTTAATATTTAGTTTTGTGGGAGACCAGCTCCCACTTTTCCTAGGGTTCCTATGAGGAGGAGAGAGCGTTAAGAAACTTTTAGATAGAAACATAGCAAAGAAGAGAAAGACAGAAACACAGGATAGCTTCGGGAGGACCTGGGTCAATACCCAATGGACTCCTCTGCCTCTTCAAAAGGGCTTTTTTATAACAATGCCACGAGTTGGGGCAAAAGATGTCCTCCTTGCTAGATCAAAGCACACTGCACAGCCAAGTACAGACCCCTCCAAACACCTGGTAACCACACTCATGGTCAAATCATCCCCTTATGCAGCCCTGCTGGGTAAAGAAAGCTCAGATTCTCGGACCCTGAATAATTTGGGCCTCCACATAGTTTCTTGAGTATATATATCTGTAATATCGAGGGATATTACAGAGGTGTCAGATGTGAAGTTGATGAAAATCTTTTCCCATTCTACAGGCTGCATTTTTGTCCTATTGACAGTGTCCTTTGTCTTATAGAAGCTTTCATGAAGTCTCATTTGTTAATTGTCAATCTTAATGCCTGTGCTATTGGTGTTCTGTTCAGGAAATTGTCTCCTGTGCCAATTCCTTCAAGACTATTCCCCACTTTTTCTTCTATTAGGTTCAGTGTATCTGGTTTTATGTGATGTCTTTGATCCACTTGGACTTGAGTTTTGTATAGAATAATAAGTATGGATCTATTTACATTTTTCTACCAGCACCATTTGTTGAACTTTTCATTGTGTAATTTTGGTTTCTTTGTTAAAAATAAAGTGTCCATTGGTGTGTGGGTTTACCTCTGGATCTTCAGTTCAATTCCATTGATCAGTTTGTCTGTTTTTATGCCAAGACCATGCAGTGTTTATTACTAATGCTCTAAACTACTGCTTGAAATCAGTGATGGTGACACCTCTGGTAGTTCATTGTACAAGACTGTTTTACCTTTCATGTTTTTGTTTTTTTGTTTTTGTCTTTCCATATGAAGTTGAGTATTGTTCTTTCAAGGTCTGTAATTCATCGTGATGGGGAAAAAAAAGAATTGTGATGGACTTTTGATGGGGATTATATTGAATCTGTAGATTGCTTTTCATAAGATGGCAATTTTTACTATGTTAATCCTGCTGATCCATAAGCATGGGGTATCTTTCCATCTTCTGATTTATTTCTTTCCATCTTCTCTAATTTATTTCTTCAAATACGTGAAGTTCTTGTCATACAGGTCTTTCACTTGCTTGGCTAGACTTACCCCCAAATACTTTATAATATTTGTACCTATTGAGAAGGGTGTTGTTTCCCTGATTTCTTTTGCAACCTTTTTAGGGGGCTGAGATTTTTTGGAGTTAATGTTTTGAGATTTTTCTTAGTTAAGAGGGCTACTGATTTTTTGAGTTAATTTTGTATCCAACCACTTAGCTGAAGCTGTTTATCAGCTGCAGGAGTTCCCTGGTAGAATGGTAGAATTTTTTGGGCACTCCTTTATGTATACTATCATATCATCTGCAAATAGTAATATTTTAACTTCTTCTTTTCAAATTTATATCCCCTTGATCTTCTCCAGTTGTCTTATTGCTCTAGCTAAAACTTCGAAAACTATATTAAATAGATACGGAGAGAGTAGACAGCCTTGTCTTGTTCCTGATTTTAGCAGAATTGCTTTGAGTTTCTCTTCATTTAATTTGATGTCGGTTATTGGCTTGATATATATTATCTTTATTATGTTTAGGTGTGTCACCTGTATCGCTGATCTTTCCAAGACTTTTATCATGATAGATTTTGCCAAAGGCTTTTTCAGCAACTTGTGAGATGATCATGTGGTATTTTTGTTTCAGTTTGTTTGTATGGTGGATTACATTGACAGATTTTCATATTTTGAACCATCCCTGCATCTCTGGGATGAAGCTCTCTTGATCATGGTGGATGATATTTTTGATGTATTTTTGGATTCAGTTTGAGTATTTTTGTATCAATGTTCATGAGAGAAATTGGTCTGTAATTCTCTTTTCTTTCTTTTTTGAGTCTTTGTGTAGTTTGAGTATCAGGGTGACTATGGCCTCATAAAATGAATTTGGCAATGTTCCTTCTATTTCTATTTTGTGGAATAATTTGACAAGTGTTGGTATTAGTTCTTCTTTGCAGGACTGGTAGTTTTTCTGCTCTAAAACCATCTGACCCTGGGCTTTTTTTTTTTTTTTTTGGTTAGGAGAATTTTAATAACTGCTTCTATTCCCTTGGGGATTATGTGTCTTCTTAAACTATTTATCTGATTGTGATTTAACTTTGGTAAGTGGTATCTATTGAGAAAATTGTTCATTTCTTTTAGATTTTCCAATTTTGTAGAGTACAGATATTTGAAGTATGACCTCATGATTCTTCGGATTTCCTCACTGTCTGTTGTTATGTCCCCTTTTTTGATTCTGATTTTATTAATTTGGATATTCGCTCTCTGCCTTTCGGTTAGTTTGGATAAGTGTTTGTCTATGTTGTTGATTTTCTCAAAGAACCAAGGCTTTGTTTCATCAATTTTTTGTATTATTCTATTTGTTTCTAGATTATTGATTTCAGCCTTCAGTTTGATTATTTCCTGCCTTCTACTCCTCTTGGGTGTGTTTGCTTCTTTTTGTTCTAGAGAATTTTAAGTGTGCTGTTAAGTTGCTAGTATGCGATCTCTCCAGTTTCTTTTTGCAGGCACATAATGCTATAAAATTTCCTCTTAGCACACTTAGCACACTTTCATTGTGTCCCATAAGTTTGAATATGTTGAGCATTCATTTTTTTTAACTATTCCTTTATACTATGTAAACTATGCTATGTTTGGTTTAATAAAGAAGCTGACTGGCCAATAGCTGGACAGAATAAGGTTAGGTGGGAAAACCAGACTAAGGACATTGGGAAGAAGAAGGGCAGAGTCAGAGGAGTTGCCAGAGAGACACAAAGAGGAAACAGTAGGTACAAGATGAAAGAGAGGTAATGCCATGTGACAAAATGTAGAGTAACAGAAATGGGCTAATTGAAGTTGTAAGAGCTAGTTAGTAACAAGCCTGAGCTATCAGCCAAGTATTTATAATTAATATAAGCCTCTGTGTGGTTATTTGAGAGCAGCTGCTGAGACACAGAAAACTCTGCCTACACATTTTCATTGAATTCTAGGAAGTCTTTAATTTCTTTCTTTATTTCTTTCTTGACCCATTGGTAATCTAATAGAGAGTTATCCAGTTTCCATGAGTTTGTAGGCTTTCTATTTCTGTTGTTGTTGAAATCCAGCTTAATATCCAGGGGGGTATTTCAATTTTCTTGTAGCTGATGAGACTTGCCTTGTGACCAAGTATATGGTCAATTTTGGAGAAGATTCCACAAGGTTCTGAGAAAAATGTATATTCTTTTGTGTTTGGGTGAAATGTTCTGTAAATACCTGTTAGGTCCATTTGAGTCATAATGTCTGTTAGTGTCATTATTTCTCAGTTCAAGTTCTGTCTGGAAAATCTGTCCATTGATGAGAGTTTGGTGGTGACGTTTCCCACTATTGATGTGTGGGATTCAACGTGTGATTTAAGCTTTAGTAATGATTCTTTTACAAATGTGGGTGCCTTGCACTTGGAGCAGGGATGTTCAGAATTAAGATGTCGTCCCAGTGGATTTCTCCTTTGGTGAATAAGAAGTGTCTTTCTCCATCTCTTTTGTTTAATTTTGGTTTGAAGTCTATTTGTTTAGATATAAGGATAGCTACACCAGCTTGCTTATAAGGACCATTTGAGTGAAAAATCTTTTCCTAACCCTTTATTCTGAAGTAATGTCTATCTTTGATGTTGAAGTGCGTTTCTTACATGCAGCAGAAGGATGGATCCTCTTTTTCATATTCATTCTGTTAGCCTGTGTCTTTTTATTGGCAAATTGAGTCCATCAATACTGACAGGTATTAATGACTGATGATTGTCAATTCCTGTTATTATGTTGTTGTTGTTGGTAGTGGTAGTGGTAGTGTGTGTGTGTGTGTGTGTGTGTGTGTGTGTGTGTGTGTGTGTGTTTCTGTTCTTTGGGTTTTGTTGGTGGGAGATTATCTATTGCTTGGGTTTTTCTGGCTGTAGTTAACTTCCTTGGGATGGAGTTTTCCTTCTAGTACCTTCTATAGGGCTGGACTTGTGGATAGATTTTGCTTAAATTTGAATTTGTCATGAAATACTTTGTTTTTTCCATCTATGGCCATTGAAAGTTTAGCTGAATATATTATTCTGGGCTGGCATCATTTGTCTCTTAGAGTCTGTAAGATATCTGCCCAAGCCCTTTTGGCTTTTAGAGTCTCTGTTGAGAAGTCATGTATAATTCTTTTTTTTAAAATTATATTAAGAAATTTTCTGTTCATTTTACATACCAACCACAGATCCCCCTCTCCTCCCTCTTCCCACCCCCCCAGCCTTGCTCCCAACCCACCCCCCATTCCCACCTCCTCCAAGGCAAGGACTCCCATAGTGAGTCAGAAGAGCCTGTTACATTCTGTTGAGGTAGGTCCAAGCCTCTCCTCCTGAACCAAGGCTGTGTAAGGTATCCCACCTTACGCACTGGGCTCCAAAAAGCCTGATTATGCAGCAGGGATGGATCCTGATCCCACTGCCAGGGACCCCTTAAGCTGGTCAAGCTAAACAACTGTCTCACCTATGCCAAGCTTCAGGAGTTCAGTTGAAGAGAGAGAAGGATCCTATGAGCAAGGGGCATCAAGATCATGATGGGAAAATGTACAGAGACAACCAAACCAAACTAGTGGGAACTCATGAACTGTAGACCAGTAGCTGTCGAGCCTTCATGGGACTGGACTAGGCCCTCTGCACAACTATAATTCTTATAGGTCTGCCTTTATATGTTAATTTGTGTACTGGCTCTTTTTGTGTGTCAACTTGACACAAGCTAGAGTCCTCAGAGAAGAAGGAGCCTCAGATGAGGAAATACTTCCATGAGATCCAGCTGTAAGACTTCTCAATTAGTGATCAGTGGGGGAGGGTCTAGACCATTGTGGGTGGTGCCATCCCTGGGCTGGTGGCCCTGGGTTCTATAAGAAAGCAAGCTGAGAAAGCCATGAGAAGCAAGCCAACAAGCAGCTCCCCTCCATGGCCTCTGTATCAGCTTCTGCCTCCAGGTTCCTGCCCTGTTTGATTTCCTGTCCTGACTTCCTTCATTGATGAACAGCAATATGGAAGTGTAAGCCAAATAAATCCTTCCTTCTCCAACTTGCTTTTGGTGATGGTGTTTGGTCACAGCAATAGAAACCCTTACTAAGACAAATTGGTACCAGCATAGTAGGATATTTCTGTGACAGATCTGACCATGATTTTTGGAGGATTGTGGAAGGACTTTGGAACTTTGGGCTAGAAGAGCCATTGAGTGTTGTGAGCTCTGTGGGATATTATGTGGGAGCTTGGAAGATAGAGCGTTGAGAACAGTGCAGAAGATGGAGCCCGGGCTTGTGAAGTTTCAGAGGGAAATGAAAGACTGTTGGGGCCATTTGCTAGTTGTGAATTAAGATTCTGTGGTTCTGGTTAGCTGCGGTTGAAGAATCAGCTGTGATTAACAAGATGCCAGAACTACTAAAGTGAAATTTTGATTTACTGGGATACTTGATGCTGGTCAGCTGGAGCTAAGAAGAGACCAGCGTCACTGAGATGAAATCTTCTGAGAAGTGTTTTCTGAGAGCACACAGAAGCTGTGTTCCAGAGGAGGCCAAGATTGTACCATGTCCTGGCAGCTGGACTTGGAAATGTATAAAAGTCACCCGGGTGGTACTGGTCTTGAAGGCATGAAGGGGTCATGGAGAGTAGCTAAGGCTTGGCACTGGGAGAGGCCAGGAGAGGCCATTGGTGAAGGTGCAGCCTCAGTGGCAGTTAAAGGCCCAGGATTGAAGGGGTCATGAAGAGAAGTTGAGGCTTGGCAAGATGAGGAGGCACAATAGGCATGGGACACTATTGGTGAAAGTGCAGCCCAGTAGCAGCAGAAGACCCCAGCTTTTTACAGAGGCCAATACCCTGTGAGATGACCACCAAGAACAGCAGCAACCAGCCAGAGCCTAGAAGATAAGCTGTGTGTTCTGCAGACTCAGAGAAGTGACCCAAGCCATTTGGAGGAGTCCAGAAGATGGTGAGTAGATCCTAGACATTAGATAGTTGGACTTTGGTTTTGCTTTGATTAGATTGTGACTGTGCCCTGATTTTTCTCCCTTTAAGACAGAAAGCATTTTACTGGAGCCCAAATTGAGACTTGGAATTTTAAAAAAAACTTCGGACTTTTAAAGAGATTGGCTATTTTAAAGCAACTGAAATTTTAATGTTTGAATTAGTAAAGACTGTGGGACTCTTAAAGTTATTTAAGATCTTGGGAATGTATAAGAAAGCAAGAGTTTGGGCTTAATAGTGACGTGTTTGTCAAGTTAACAAGGGGTCAGTTTTACTGGTTGCTTTTGTGTGTCAACTTGACACAAGCTATAGAATCATCAGAAAGGAAGGAGCCTCATCTGACGAAATGCCTCCTTGGGATCCAGCTGTAAGGCATTTTCTCAATTAGTGGTTAAAGGGGGAGAGCCTAGCCCATTGTGGGTTGTGCCATCCCTGGGCTGGTGGTCCTGGGTTCTATAAGAAAGCAGGCTGAGCAAGCCATGGGGAGCAAGCCAGGAAGCAGGACCCCTCCATGGCCTCTACATCAGTTCCTGCCTCCAGATTCCTGCCCTGCTTGAGTTCCTGCCCTGACCTTCAGTGTGAACAGCAATGTGGAAGTGTAAGCCAAGTAAACCCTTCACTCCCCACCTTGCCTTTTGATCATGGTGTTTGGTCACAGCAATAGAAAACCTAAGTCACTTGGCTTTTTTCCCTTACAGCTTCTAATATCCTTTCTTTGTTCTGTATGTTTATTGTCTTGATTATTATGGGACTTTCTTTTCTGATCCAATTTGTTTGGTGTTCTGTAAGCTTCCCATACCTTGATAGGCATGTCCTCCCATAGGAAGTTTTCTTCTATGATTTTGTTAAATATATTTTCTGGGTTTTTGAGCTGGGATTTTTTATTCTATTCATGTTATTTTTAGGTTTGGTCTTTTCGTGGTGTCCCGGGTTTCCTGGATGTTTTGCATTAGGAGTTTTTTTTTTTTTTTAGAATTAACACTTTCTTTGACCCATGAATCTATTTCTTCTATTTTGTCTTCAATGCCTGAGGTTCTTCTCTCTTCCATCTCTTGTATTCTGTTGGTGACATTTGCATCTCTAGTTCTGTTCACTTTTCCAGATTTTCCATTTCCTGAATTCCCTCAGTTTGTGGTTTCTTTATTGCTTCTATTTTGATTTTCATGTCATGGATAGTTTCCTTCACCTATTTGCTTTTTCTTGGCTCTCTTGGCTTTCCTTAAGGGATTTGTTGATTTCCTCTATTTTTTTTTTGGTTGTCTTTTCTGAGCTTGTCTTTGTTGGATGGGGGTTTTTGTCCTTAGTTTCTGTTTCCTATTTGGTTTTCTAGTCTTTCTGGCCTGGATTTCTGGTGGCTGGTGTGACCTCTGGTCTAGTTCGGAGTCTCTGTCCAAGTTGGCTAACTTGCAGTTAGCCTTTTGGCAGTTAGCTTGGCCTTTGGGGCAGCAGGGGGTGTCTGTTCTTTGGACTGGTGTGGCCTTAACCTGTTCTGATTGGTGTGGCCTGCATCTCAGCAGCTGAAGTCTGTTCAATCTGGTGTGGCTTATGCCCATTCTAACAGATGTACCTTGTGCCTGAGTGTCTGAAGGAAGTCTACCCAGGTTGGCACAGGTTCCAGCAGTGGGAAGGCAATGAGATGGGACAGTGGACAGTGGGAAGGACTTTGGGATACAAAATCTAGGGAGTGACTCATAGGTGGATCACTCACTGGTTCTGACTGGTGTGGCCTGCCCCTGAGTGGTGGAAGTCCCTTGCTGGCCCCTCTGCTGGGCCTTGCCCACAGTGGCCTGAGGAAGGATGTGGTAAGGAGGGCACAGAATCCAGGGAGGGGGCAGTTCCACCAGCAAGAAAGTCATTAAATGACCCTTTTCTTACCTTTAACTAGTCACACATATTCGAGAGATCTAGTGCAAAATGTTAGGATTTTATAACATAAACCACATGTCTTATATGTGTTTGTCTTTATGCTTAAATATTCTGTATTACCTTCAGCAGAAATTTTGATAACAAGCTATTTCACGAGTACAGGGCATTCACATTCTGAGCCGCTTGACCTGCCAGAGTTCTTAGGGAACTCAAAACCCTTGCAGTTCCCTAAAGATCATCCTGAGATGGTGCATGATCCTGTGCTCATGCCACAGGGTGTCAGCATAAACATAGTTCATGGTATTTTCTTAAGTCTCAGATTCAGAGTTATGCTAATTTTGAAGACTTATGTCTGAGGTTTCTCCTTGTTTCAATCTTGTTTGGTAAAGTGAAGTGTTTTTGTAGATTATGTTTTTCAAATTTAGTTCATATTGCAAAGTTAGTATTCAGGTATGTAAGATGATATGATGAATAAATTAAGTGAAAGTACACTTGACTAGGCGAGTATAAGGAATCTCTTTTAAGACTAAAGCATGCAAATTTGAAATTATCCTATAAACTCCTATTTTACTAATTATGGAACAGACAAGTTTTGGTTGTAGTTGCAAACATCTATGATTGACACAAAATTAGGAAACAGTTTATGTCAGGTTATATAATGGTTCTTCACAGATATCTACACAACAGTCCTCAGAAAATATGTATATATGACACTGCATTACAACAGGTTTGTTCACATGTAAATAAGGCTGTGCACATTGGGAAAGAAGAATATGTTTGATTATCTGGCGAGCCAAACTTTAATCACACGAATCCCTTACTCATGGTGAATCTCCACTCTGGGTCAGGGATATAAGGTGAGAACCAAGCTCGTCGTTGCTGGCTGTGACAGTAGAGAAGAAGACTATGAATCAAGGAATGATGGCAACATCTAGGAACACTAGGGAAGACAATGCTTCCACTACTCCAGCAGATATGTGGAAACATCCAACACTCCAGATATTTTGCATTCAGCCTAGTGAGTTCATGCTAGACTTCTGCCAACAGGATTTAAGATAATAAATTTGCCGGGCGGTGGTGGTGCACGCCTTTAATCCCAGCACTCGGGAGGCAGAGGCAGGCGGATCTCTGTGAGTTCGAGGCCAGCCTGGGCTACCAAGTGAGCTCCAGGAGAGGCACAAAGCTACACAGAGAAACCCTGTCTCGAAAAACCAAAAAAAACAAAAAGATAATAAATTGATTTTTTTGAAGCAGATAAGTCAGTGTTAATTGGCTATGGCAGTGTGTACTAGTTTGCTTTCTGTCACCACGATAAAGACACTGTGACTAGAAGCAACTTGGAGAGAAATGGGTTTATTTGACTTATACCTCCAAGTCACAGTTCATAATGAAAGGAAGTCAAGACAGGAACTCAGGACAGAAACCTGAAGTCAGGAACTAAAAGCAGAGGCCACGGTGAAATTCTGCTTTGTGGCTTGACTCCATGGTTTGCTCAACATGATTTCTTATACAACCTAAAACACCCACCCAGGTGTGGCACTGCCCATCATGGCCTGTACCCTCCGACATCAGTGGTTAATTAAGAAAATACTCCATAGGACTTGCTTCCAGGCCAATCTACAGAAAGCATTTTCTCAGTTGAGGTTTCCTTTCCTAGATGACTGTAGCTTGCATCAAGTTTACCACACGCTAACAATAGAAGGCCAATACATAAGTTGGTACCTAAGGAGGGATGCTGCTTGTGGCAATTGTTAAAGTGTGGAAGTAGCTTTGGAATGGACAGCATGGAGAATGCAGGAGTGTTAAGGAATGACAGGAATTATGTAGCTAGTCTTTCGTAGATTTTTTTTTAGTGAAAATATATGTAGTAAAGACAGCCAGCAAGGACTCTAAAAGAAGTCAGAAGCATTAGCGAGAATTTCAATAATGACAGAGAAAGCCTAAACTTTCGTGAACTAGCCTTAAATGCAGTTCTAATAAAATCCCAGAAGTAAATGTTATTTTGGACTACAGAGGATCCTAATGTAGTGAGAATATTGTAATGAAACTGTGATCCGCAAGTATGGGAAGAGTTCCATCGTTAAGAAATGGATTTTGGTATTTAGAGAATGCTTTAGTTGTACCATCTAATAGCAACTAAACCAATCTGGAAAGAGATTTCTCATAGGAGAGTGGTTAGTGTTGTAGCTGGTGAGTCCCAGCATTGCCAGAAAAGCCTGTGTCCAGGGAAGGAAGCTTGTGGTGGAGTTCAAAGGCCAGAGAATCTGAGAGCTCAGATATACTTCAGTTGAACTCTGAGGGACTAAACTCCAGGAGGAACAAGAGAAGTAAAAGATTGAGCCAGATAAAATAGAGAATCTTTCTTGCCTTCTTGTCATATTTAGACCCTCAGGGGATTGGATGATGGCTACTAACATTGAAAAAAAACTGCTTTGTTCATTTGACCAAATTGTATGCTAATCTCTCCTGGAAACACCACTAGACACATGAAATAATGCTTAATCAGATATCTGTCCATGTCAGAGCCTATTCAAGCTGGCAAAGAAAATTAGTCACTACTGTTGAGATTTTCAAGTAAAAGATTAAAAATCAGTCCTGTTTTTCTTTCATTCTTCATGATTGAATACAAGGAAACGATACATTGAGGAAAGAGAAATTAAAATGAAACTAGACCTTGAAGATTTGGAACTCTTACAGCCTACCTAGCTGGCAAAAGAGGCTAAAATATTTAAAAAAAAATCACTATTGGGCTAAAGTGCTCTCAAGAAGCTGGTGCCTCTATACAAAAGATCAGAACACACTCAGCCATGCACATGGTACTTTGAAGAGGTAACGCTGTGATTCATAGATCTCTCCAGCATTCTCATAAAAGAACTCGAGAGGGAACTATGTAGGAGCAGTTAACACTCAGCGGAGTAAATACTTGTGATACACGTGGGAGACTAACAAAGGTTTTGAGAATCTTGTGTCATCAGAGAGACCACCCACCTAGAACAGATGACACACACACACACACACACACACACACACACACACACACACACACAAAATAACAAGTGAAAGCAACTTGGTAGATCTCCCAAAATTCACCAAACAGAAAGAAGTTTGGTGAAACTATTCAGCTGTAAACACAGCCCATCTTTCCATGGAAAGTTCAGAGAATCAGGATGCTGGTCTCAAGCTCAATGGGCAGACTCAGAAACAGCAGGTAATTATTCTCGAGTATCCTTGCTAGGTGTTAGAAATTGCTTCCGAGCTTTGGTTCCTTTCTCTCTCCAGTTTCCACCCTCACTGAACCAAATGTCTGTGGCTATTTTGTGGACTTGTCTCCTAATAGTATACTTTTACCGGTTCTCATATTCTGCAGGGTAGCAGACCATGACACTGAAGCCAAAGGCACAAGGGCTAGAAAACAGTGTGACAGCAGTTTATATGCATACATTAGTCCTTGGAGTCATTACTGGAGATGTCTAACCCTGCCTACTCCTTATCTTTGCTTCAGGATACAAAGAGTCAAGCCTGGGCTAACCAGGACCCGCCTTCCAATCAGGTTCAAGCTTTGATTCTTTACATATGATTTGACTTTTAACAATAACCACAGCAACAAATTATTCTACTGATTCTGATGTGGAGGAATTTTTGTGGTATTTTCTGACTTTAGCAACCGTTAATCACGTTGAACTTAGAGAGTCTCCCTCTGAAATTGAGAGTGTAAGTTAGACATATTGAAACCCTCCTTTTTTATAGACCCTTACTTTCACATTTCACTACCAAGTTGAGAGAGTTACAAAACTGGAGTCCCCTCTGGCTTCATGATTTTGCTATTAATAAATTAGTGTCCATGGTAATTTTTTAAGACTATTCCAGGAAACCTTGGGCGTAGCTCTGAAGCTAACCAAAAACATGGAGCTGTGTTAAAGAGCGCGGCTGACACAGAGCCTTAAGTCTCCACCTCAGTTCAACCCAAGCAATTTAGAAATAATAATCACAAAGACTCGAAAGTGCCATCGTTGTGAAGCAAACACATTCTCGTACTATTATAGCAGCTCTTTCCACACTTTAAACCTTCATTCTCCAGACAACAGTGGTGCCTTGTAAAGACCCAGTGCTGCGGTTACATGGCATTTTCCCAAGGTCATGCTTTCCTCTTTGTGCGCACATTTGCTAATCTCTGAAAGCATGCCTCTCCAGAGGAATATCTGAAAGGGAATGTAGGGGTGGGAGTCGATAGGAACCATGGCTGTAGAAAGAGACTAGTGGGAAACCGCAGGAAATGTCAGTATGAAGCCCCATATCAGCCATACATGCAGCTGTTTAAGGAGTAAGCGTAGGCTTGGAGTCTTCCGGGACAATTGTTCATTAACTGACAGGAAAAGCCTGGCCTGAGGGATATTGTTATGATTTCAAAGTTGGTCTTTTCCTTTCTCTCTGTAGTGTCCAAATGTCTCTACTTCACTGAATGCTTCCAATAAACAATCTCTCGCTCCCTTCTCCTCACTCTGGTGTATGGCTGCCTATATTCTAGAAAGTGATAAACAGTTTTCAGTGAGAAACACGGACTTTATTTTAACGCTGTCTGAAGGTTACCACCTTATTAGATGTCTATGAATCTGAAAATATTCCCTCTGAAATGTCTGACAGTCCCTGCGTTCTGCAGCACACTAACATTGGGTTAGCTAGCTTCCCGCATGCTACATATAGCTCTATTTGGGAGAACTTCTCAATGCAATTTTATCAGCTGAACCCATTGTCCTTGCTGCTAGATGTTTTGGATCCTCTGTTTTTATAATAATTTAGTGTTCACAAAAGACAAAGTGACGACCAGAAAAGACCTGCCCCGGTGATATGCAGGATTCAAATTTATTCATGTTATATAGTTGTGTGTTTGTGTATGCGTGTGTGTGTGTGTGTGTGTGTGTGTGTGTGTGTGTAAACTGGGTTTCCTGTTTTCAGGTACTATATATCACCTTTAGTGCTTAACATTTGGAGTCAGACATGCTTCTGTTGTACTATGATGCCATCGGGGTTTCACATTTGGTTCAGCAGACTACAGATGGAGAATCTCTGGCAGATGTTTAGAACTGTCTCCTCATCTGGAAATGCTTCATCATTGTGTAATGTTTTGTATGAGAAATGTTTAAAGCAACACCGATAGCTGATAATTACTATCCTATATAATTCTTATATTTCCCTCAACACTTAAGCTTTACTCCCATAATTCCTCCTTAAACAACGGCTCTGGAAAGAGCATTTGTAAAAGGGGTATGCATGATCTAAATTTTAATAGCTAATGAAATTAGCTTTTGATCTTGTTATGAAGTGAAATAAAATCTTAAGGCAAATAAAGTTTCAGTAGTATGTGCTGTTTTACAACAACCTAGGCCATTCCTTTGTTGGGTAAGTAGGAGGGCATGTTCGATATACAATTTCTGTTTTCCTGACTCAATTAGTAGGGAAATTAGTAATACCTTGCCATGCATTTGTAACTACTCCAAATTTTTGGACTACTTTCAAGTATTCTTTTGTGTTGCTCAGATGACATAAAGAAGATGCAGTTGGATCTTTTTTTTTTTTTTTTTTTGGTTTTTCGAGACAGGGTTTCTCTGTGTAGCTTTGCGCCTTTCCTGGAACTCGCTTTGGAGACCAGGCTGGCCTTGAACTCACAGAGATCCGCCTGCCTCTGCCTCCCGAGTGCTGGGATTAAAGGCGTGCGCCACCACCGCCCGGCGCAGTTGGATCTTATGGAGGATCTGGTTGTATTAGGCAATCTCAAGATGACCTAACAATATTCAAATGAGAGGATAAGGAATACTTTAAAAATATACTACAAAATAGACCACTGACTTCATGTGTGCTATTTATTCATTAGAAGGGTGAAACATGAACATGGTTTTTATTAGGCTTCCATTTAGAAGTCAACATGTTGTGAGGTTTTCCTGTGACAAAAAACCAATTTGAGGGAGGATGTTTTTTTTTTTTTTTTTTTTTTTAACCCATAGTTCCAGAATGTATGGCCCACGATTGTATGAAGGGCAAAGTGGAGAAGAAGAGCTTACCTAATGGAAGCCAGGAAGGAGAGAGAGGGAGATGGGGAAATAAGGAGAGATAGGGACCTAGGGAGATAAGGAGATAGGTAGATAGGTAGATACATAGATACATAGATAGATATGTAAATAGATAGATAGATAATAGATATATACATAGATGATAGATAATAGATTAGATAGAAAGAGAAAGAAAGAGAGAGGGATATAAGGAGAGAGAGAGACAGAGACAGAGACAGAGGGAGATAAGGAGAGAGAGAGAGACAGAGACAGAGGGAGATAAGGAAACAGAGAGGAGTGGGAGAGAAACTATTAATGAGCTTTCTCCTTTCTATAATGTCCAGACCCTCGTTTAGAGTGAGTCTTCTCCCTTAGATAATTCTTTCTGAATTAGCCTTGTGGATATACATCCAGAGATACACTTTAATAATCTATCACCTTCTCAGTCCATTCAAAGTGACAGCCGGGGTTAATATCACAAACATTAAAAGTAGTTCAAAACAGAGGGCAGCTAATGATTCCTTGTTCTATATGTAATGGCCAATCTTGGCCATCAATTTGACCGACTTGAGAGAGGGAACTTCAATTGAGGAGTTGCCACCATTAGATTGGACTATGATCTTCATGTCTGTGAGGTATTTTGTTAATTACTAATTGACAGGAGAGCCAAGGCCACTGTGGGCTGAAGCAACTGGGCCTGGACTATGTAAGAAATGTAGGAGACCAAGTCGAAACAAGCCAGTGAGCAGCACCCTACTATGGTCTCTGCTTCAGTTCTAGCCTTGGTTTCTTGTAATGAATGATGGGCTGTAACTGCATGGCTGAAATACACAACCCCTTTTTTAAGTTAAGTGTTCTATCATGGCAACAGAGAGGCAAAGTAGGACACTGTAGTTACAGGCTGTCGTGATTTCGTGGTACAGAGAATGAGTTATCTCCATTTATTTGCTTTTGAAATAATGATCTTTCAACCTATATCAGTGTAAATGACACTAAGAACAGATGCAATATCATTAATGAGGTCTGAGCACACTGGACCCTTACTATTTATCTTAGTTAAGGTTTTTATTGTAATAGACCAGACATGATGTGAATGATCACAGACACATTACTTTCTATCGCATAAATCTTCCTTGTGAGGATACATTATGGGTTTTGCATTTTAAAGCCAGAGATAACTGTTGTCTTAGTCAGGGTTACCATTTCTGTGATGAAACATCATGGCCAAAAGCAAGTTGGGGAGGAAAGGGTTTATTTGGCTTACACTTCAGCATCGCTGTTCATCATTGAAGGAAGTCAGTACAGGAACTCAAACAGGGCAGGAACCTGGAGGCAGGAGCTGATGCAGAGACCATGGAGGGTGCTGCCTACTGGCTTACTTCCTTTGGCTTGCTTAACCTGCTTTTTTACAGAACCCAGGACCACCAGTCTAGGGATGGCACCAGCTACAATAGGCTGAGACCTTCCACATCAATCACTAATAAAGAAAATGCCCTAGATGGATTTGATGGGGGTATTTCCTCAATTGAAGTTCCCTCCTTTCAACTAACTTTAGCTTGTGTCAAGCTGACATAAAACTAGCAAAGACCCTATTCCAATTATGTTCTCTGATGTGGGACAGTAATAAATAAAAAAAAAAAAACAGTATGCTGTGCCTACTTCCTGAGTAAAAGAAGTACATCAACATTAAGGGAAGGAAAACAGAGCTAAAACAACATAAATAATGTCATTGGTAAAATGCCAGCACACGTAAGCATAATTTGTGACCATATAGTAAAAATTAGATGGACTGGATGTAGGAAAACTAACACCTGGTATATTGAGTGTAGAATGAACATGAAAGATCAGAGGGAAAGAATGACTTCGTGTTTCACTAACATTTTGGAAGCGCACAGCTCATTTAAAGTTCTTTATTTGAAGAGTACACATAAAGCTGTAGGTTAAAAACAAACAAATAAATAAACAAAAGACAATTACAATGTTGGTTATGGTTCCTGCCAGTGACTTTCATAGACTTCTGACAAATCCTATTTCTGAATGCTACCATAAGCTTCGGTAAATATACTTTTGTAAAATATCTTTAACTTGAGAGAGTTCAGGAAGGTAGCAGAAGTAAAAACTATTAGTTTTTCAATCTTATTATGCAAATTGAAAAGTCTATTCATGGTAGTAGTGAAGCCTCTATGGCATTAGTAAGTTCTATGATTGGAGAATGGGATATTTGCATTTTTCAATTTGAATACCCTAGAGTGCCAGACAGTTTGTACTCAGAACCTTAATGAGTAAAAATAAGTTTTGGTATTAAATTTCCCTAAAATGTAGCTCAGAAATGGCAAAGCAGAATTCTCCTTTCCATCCTGTCATTAATTTAATAATTTAATTAACTATTTCACAAGTTCTACAAGGGCTTGTTGAGAATTTTTATAGACTTAAACACAATCCTAGGTCCAGGGATACATGAGTGAATAAAACTTGGACTCGCAATGATTAGGTGAGAAGATTGGTAAGTGTTCTGTTACAGCTCATTGCAAACTTAGGCAGATTTGCTATGGTTTATTCCAAGGATAAATCTTGTGAATTGCCAGTTTGCCCTGTGATTCAGTAAAGAATCTTCACTAGGCAAGGCACAGAGTCAAGTAGAATGATTTGAGAGTCACCATGATCTTTCACATCCCATCCCCAATCTTCCTTCTGCAGCGTCTTCTAAAACTTTATTATCTGTAATTTAACATTATTGTCTCCTCTTTTCAAAATAATTTCCATCTGAGTTACTGTATTTCCCCCAGAGACCTGCCAAGGACCATGCTCAAGGTGCACTCGTGACATAACAATAGACTGAAAAAACAATCATCGTTCTCTTGAAGATGCCGTGATAGGAATGCAAAATTGATGATAACACCACCACCAAGGAAAAGCCAAAGAAACTGATATTGAATTGATAATGTGCAAAGAAAACAATTAAAGCAAAAAAAAAGATTTGAAAATTTTAAATTAATTTTAGGTATTGTTTGAACATACTCATAGGCATCAATCACATGCTGACAGAAAGTAAACATTCAGTAAGATTTACAGTTTTTTTTTTTCCTTTCATGGAAATGTAGTTTTGTGCAATGCAGATGGGACCTAAAGGAGTGTCTCCAAATTCAGAAATACCCACATATAAAATATTAGCACTGTTACCATTGGCAACATAAGTAGTAAGAATCGACAACATAAGTGGTAAGACCTTGCATTGCTTTGGAAAAATGAAGTAACAAATGAAACCTGCAGAGGCTAGGGAAGATTTATTTTAGAGGCCTTCTCTGCAGCAGACATCCTGACAGAGGGAAGTTGTTTTCTTTTCTTGACCTTTATATAATCTTCAAGGCAATGGAAAATTGTAGTTCTTCATCATTACTTGGACAAAACTCATATGAGCAAGTATTATTTATGGTGTTAATTTCCTAGAAGATACGTTATACTGGGCTAATTTACCCTGTGAAGGAGAGGATGGGGTAAACTAAGGATCATGACCATGTTTAAGGCTGCAGAAATGGATGGAGTCCAGTGTTACAAATATAATTTTCCCAGTATAATCTGATCCCCATTTGATTAGATGTCAGATAAGGGAAGCAAGGCAAGCAGAATGTCTTCTCTGATAAAACCACATTATTATTATAGACCTTCATCTCTGCTCTTCAGTCTGTAATCTTTGCCAGTGTCAGCTGTGCTCAGGTCCTGAATACTCATGAGACACTGAATTCCTTTTAAAAAGACTATTGCCTTGTTGCTCTCTTTATCACATAATGTAGAAACTGAAAAGGCGATTCCATTTGATGTTTAGCATACGGATAGTTAAGGAAAATAAGATAGAAACATGACATACTCATTTATTTAAGCTAACATGTTCAGTTTCAAAACTCAGAAAAAGTAGATCAAGAGCAAGATTGCCACTCCCATGTTAAAGGCAGGGCAGCAATGAAGCTTCCAGGTGGGTGTTGAATAACATGAAAGAGCCATTTAAAGGGTCTTTTCAACCAGAAATAGAGTGGTTTTGTGCTTCCTTTGTGGAAACTGCACTATTCAGAAAGTAGTTCTTAAAACAGAAAAAAAAATGAATGAAAAAACATACAACCAGTGAAATCTTCAAAGTGGCAGCTTGAAAATCAGCCTGGAGATTCATGTATTGATGGAACTGGTTGAATACTAGAAGATCAAAATCTTAGTCAAGAAGTCGGCAGAGGAAGCAAAGACACCCAACAGTATAAACTGGTTGTAAGCCCACTGCAGTACAACCTCTAGCTAAAGAGTTCACTTTCTGTGCAAAAGAGGGACACACAGCATTGCTTGAGGTCTAATTGAATGGCCCTCAACTTGAAATTCATCTCCGTCCTCTTGTCTTGTGCCTCACATTGCTTATAATTGCCGTTGTCTTGGCTGGGTCCTTGGTTAGCTGGATTTATGATTTTCCATAGCATTCTTTACTTGGTTGGTGCCTTTGTTTGTGAGACACTGAGCCTCTTATTAGTAAAACCAAATGGTGGCTTCCATAACTAGTCTGGTCCTCTGCCACTGAAGGTTGGTTAGTCTGAATAAGAGTCAAGAGGTGATCGTCTTTTCCTGTACCCTTTATATTCAGAATGTACTGGCAATTTTCCTTAGAGTTCAATAGGTGGAGATGCTTCCCTGGATTGCTCAATAAGCTTTTCCTTTAAGTGGGGAAGGGTGATGATTCCTTTACTGCAGTGTGCCCTCATCTAAAAGGAAAACTTACTACTGCTTTAAAAACTTCCAGTTCTTTTTCTTTATTCAATAATTTTATTTTATAATTAACTTAATTTCACATATCAGCCACGGATTCCCCTGTCATCCCTCCTCCCACCCCCACCCCTCACCTCCAATCCACCCCCCATTCCCACTTCCTCCAAGGCAAGGACTCCCCTGGGGAGTTAGCCCAGCCTGGTAGACTCAGCCAAGGCAGGTCCAGTCTCCTCCTCCCTACACCAAGGCTGAGCAAAGTGTCCC
>CABHPP010144143.1:0-54744 GCA_902168425.1 Peromyscus attwateri
TCAACGTTCAGTCCCCGCCATAAACGCTTGCTTGGCTCATTACAGTCCTCTCCCCATCCCACTCAGCCAACATCTATTGCCTCCCTGCCAGGGGCCGGGTAGCAGCAGAAGTGCCATACAGGTATCGAGGTGCTTAATCACCCCAACTCAGCTGGCTCACACCCTGGCCACTCTGTCACTCTCGGCACAGTTGGATGTGTTTCCCCAGGGGGTCTCCTCTGAGCTCCTAGAGGCCTCTGAGTGCCCGCCCGTCTTCCGTTCCTCCCACTACAGTATAACCCTTGCACTCCACATATGCATCACCCCCAAGGATCATCCTCTGGTCTCCAGCACCCAGACCTGCTGTGCAGCACACACCTAGTGGCAGTTTGAGGTCAAATGAGAACTTTCATGTGCAAGTTGGGAACAATTCACTTCCATTGCTCCCGGAGCTTGGGCTGGTTCAATTTCACCACCCGTAGAGCGTTGGGTTTGTTTGCTTGTTTGTCTTTGTTTTTCGAGATAGAGTTTCTCTATATAATAGCTCTGGCTGTCCTGGAACTCGTTTTGTAGGCCAGGCTGGCATCGAACCCACATCAACTTTGAATGTCACTCCTTAGGAGCTATCCATCTTGTTATTTTCTTGGAACAAGATCTGTCATTAGGATTCAGGGCTCTCCAATTCAGGCAACCGGCTAGCCAGCCTGCCCCAGAGATCCTCTTGACCTGATCTCCTCAGATGGGATTACACACACATGCCACCACACCTGACTTAAAAATGGGTGCTGGGGATTGATCTCAGGTTCTCATGGTTGTTAAGCAAGCACTTTACCAGCTGAACTCTCTCTCCTCAGTCCCAGAAGGTAATTTGGAGGGGAGTGGGAGGTGGGGGTAAGTCTCTTTGTTTGTGATGATTGACAGCTGCCATAGGATTAATGGAGAAGGCTGGGCAGCCCCACCTGCTTGCCAACAGGATTACCATGATTAAATTACAGCATTTAGCCACTGTTACTATCACAGTGAGTGGACCCTGGCCTGTAAGACCTCAGTTCTGGTGTGGAATTGGGGCTCAGTGCCTATAGAAAAAGATTTGCATGCCCTCACCCCCAGAGAGTCAGGATGGCAGCCAAGTGGCCCAGAAGCAGGTTGCTGACGCGAAGAGCTAACACAGTTGCCGAGAATTTATTTTTAGTAAGGGCATCAGCAAGTTTGTTTTTCTGATTCTTCTCCGCACAGAGAGGCAGAAACCTCGGGGTGGGGGCAGGGCACCAGGCCCTTCCACTCAAGAAGGGTTGGAGAAGACCTGTGGGGACAAGCAAGCTTGGGGAACAGCTTGGTTGTGGGGAGTGGGAGAGGGGGAGAGAGAGTTCATGAGGATGATCCTGAGCACAGCCGAGGTTCACAAAGACTTGAGTTCAAATTCCTACTCCTCCACTTTCTACTTGCATGTCCAAAGACAGACCATCTCCACCTCTTTGTGCTTCGATTTTCCCATGTGAGAACCGAGATACCAACGCTCCCCACGGAGGACCGTTACAGACACTGGGATGTGCTGCTTCCCAGGTACCCTGAGCTGGTAGTCTTGTTTCCTCCCTTTTCCAAACTGCCTGTCTACAGATGCCAGGAATTCTGTTTTCAGAAACAGAGGAGAGGCTGGCTAGAGGCGCTGGAGCCCTGTGTGTGCTGAGCATTGCCACAGCGTCACCTCTACAGGTCAGGAAAGAGAAGGTGCCGATCTACCAAGTCCCCGTGATCATGGCTGAGACAGGACTCGAACATGGGGCTGCCTGAATCCCAAGGGCACCACTCTTCTTAGGCTAGGCGCTGCTGGCCATCTCACTCTTCCATCAGCCCTGGGGACCATGCTTTCCTCATCTGTGAGATGGCTGCAAGAGTCTCGGTAGACGAAGCTGTCCTGCCACTGTGAGGATCCCGTGACATAGAGGTGGGGGTGACTTGTCAGATGTGCCCACTGGGGTGGGTATAATTGGGGCCATGGAGGCACTGTCTGGCCCTGCCAGGCAGGTGACTCTGCCCTGTGCTTGGCATTTTTGGTTCAGCAGTGCTATTTTAAGCCAGAGGAGGTTAGAGTTTGTGTATGTGTGTTTCTCAGCTTGGAAAGTCATCAGCTGAGCAGACACCAAAAACAGAACTCCCTAAGGCACTCCTTTCAGCTCCCCTCCTCCCCCTGCTTGGGGACCTGAGGGCACCTAGTGATTTTCCTTTGTCCCCTGGTGCTAGCATTATACCCATGGCCTTTCAGGGAGGCCTGGGGGCTCCCTAAAAGCTGGCAACCTTTGCCACTCACCCACTGGGGAGAAGAAGCTGAGGCCCAGCACAAGAGAGGGGACTCATCTAAGGCCACACAAAATCAGGTGGTGAACAAGGGACCAGGATGGAGTAGATAGTTATCTGGGACCTTGGGTCCCATCTTAGGCATGCGACTTCACCTCTCTGAGCCCCAGTTTGCCCTCATCTCTGCTCAGCAGGTGGGTAGGAATATCTGCCTGACAGGATTCCTGTGAGGATCCAATAAATGTGCTAAATACAGGGTCTCACCAGCAAATGACAGCGCCCCTCCACCAAACCAGTTTCTCCCCAGCCCCTTCCATGTTGCTCATTCTGAAGGGCTTTAGGGATCATAAGAAATTGATTTTTACAGTTAGAATGAAGTTCAGTGATTTCCAGAAAGCCAACAGGCTCAGCCATTTTTCTTGATCAGATCCCTGTGTGTCCCTCTTAACAGAACTGACTGTTTTCACCCCAGGGGACATCATTGGGAGCTCCTTAGAGAGCAGCTGTGGCTTGTCAGCAGCCTAACTGTCACTCAGGGATCTGGGCTGCATGACATAAAAAGCTATGTCTCACTAACCGAAGAATGCTGATGATAGGATCGGGCAGGGGATGTCCCAGAATGTTCTGGCCACTGGAAGACAAACATATTTTGGGAGAATTAGAGAGAGAGAGAAAGAGAGAGAAAACCATACTGGCATCCACACTAGAGGGTACCACTGTTCCCAGGAAGGCAAGGATGTTATCTGGGGGACAACTGTGTGAGCAGGATCCCTGTCTGGCTTGTGGTCTCAGCCAGGGCTGCAGTTTTGACCATTTTCTTAGGGCCACTGAGACTTCTTTTCAGCTGCATGAGAGTGATACTGTAAGGTTAATGGAGATAGTAAAACTTCCATTATTCACTAACACATTTTTACTCTGCTAACAGTTAATAATAAAAGTCTGCCATAGGCCAGGTACATGCTTTTAATCCCAGCAGAGGCAGGTGGGTCTCTGGACATTTGAGGCCAGCCTTGTCTACAGAGTAAGTTCAGCACAGCCAGGACTACACAGTAGACCCTGTCTTAAAAGAAAAAAAAAAGCAAAACAAACAAACAAAATGTCAAAGGAATATTGAGATTTTTCAAATAATTCTCTCTAATTCCATGTGCATTTCAGAATTTTCACAGTAAAGCAGTTTTTAAAATCTGTTTCTCTCTGGGGTAGTTTAAATGAGAATGTTCCCCATAGACTCAGATATTTAATACTGGTCCCCAGTTGGTGGTGCTGTTTGGCTAGATTTAGGAGGTGTGGCCTGGTTAGAAGAGGTGTGTCACTGGGTGATGGGGGATGGGCTTTGAGGATTCAAAGACATGGCCATTCCCAGTTCATGATGTTTTCTGTTTGTGGTTCAAGATGTGAGCTCTCTCTGGAATCACACGCTCACATAAACCTTCAATATGATGCCTCGGTGGTGGTGTTTGATCACAGCAACAACTAAGTAACTAATACTTCTCTAGCCACTCCCTTACATTGTTTCCTATTGTATCTTTGGTCTGAGTTGGAGGATCATTCTGAGTAATGAGAACTTCCTTGGGGTTTTTTTTGTCCTTGTTTTGTTTGTTTTTAAAGATCTCTTGTGGGGTGGGCAGCGGTGGTGCCCCCCACCCCCAGCACTCAGGAGGCAGAGGCAGGTTGAGCTCTATGAGTTCGAGTCCAGCCTGGTCTACAGAGAGAGTTCCAGAACAGCTAAGGCTACACAGAGAAATCTGTCTCGAAAAAAACAAAAACCAAAAACAAACATGTGGTTGGCTGTATTGGACCACTAGCCCCCAAATCATGACATGGAGACTTATTATTAATTAGGAGTGCTCAGTTTAGCTTAGACTTGTTTCTAGCTATATTTTTAACTTAAATGAACTCATTTCTATTAATCTATATGCTGCCCCAAGGCTCATTTACCTCATCTACATACTGTTCATCCTGCTTTCCTGCTTCCTCCAACTCTGGCTGGCTGGCTATTGGCTGGCTCCCCTTTTCTCTCTGCTTACCAGCCCCATATATTCCTCCTCTGCCTAGCTATTGGCTGTTCAGCTCTTTATTAGACCAATCAGGTGCCTTAGGCAGGCAAGGCGAAACAGCAACACATCTTTACATAGTTAAACAAATGCAGCGTAAACAAAAGCAACAAACCTTTACATAATTAAATAATTTAACTAGGCAAATACAACACATCTTTGCCTAGTTAAATATTCCAACACACACACACACACACACACACACACACACACACACACAATCTCTCTATGTGGTACAGGCTGGTCTCAAACTCACACTTCTCTCACCTCAATCTCCTAAGTGCTGAGAATACAGGCATTTGCCATCACACCTGGATTTTAGCATTCTTATGATCCCCAGGCATGCATCATAGCAGGGCATGGACTAGGCACTTTGAGTCTACCCTAGAGAAGAGGAATCTCAGGGCTTACAAGGACAGGTGATTAAAGTCACCAGGCCAAGAGGCATGCATAGGAAGGCAGCCACACTTCCCTGTAGGGAGGAGTTTACTAGGCAATGGTGCAGGTGACCCTGGCTGCCACGTGGCAGTCGGAGCTCAGCTGCTGACGAGCCCCACCCTCTCTTCTGCAGTGAAATCTACTCGGTTGAAATCAAGGGTGTCTGAGTCACGGGGTCAGGGCCTATCCAGAAGACTTCATGGCCTAGAGATGGCAAGAAGATAGGGAAAAGCTGGACAAGAAAGTCACGGGCTGGGAAGACGGTTCAGTCAGCAGTGTGCTTGCTGTGCAAGTGTAAGGATCCAAGTTTAAGCCCCAGCACCCATGTTAAAAGCCAGGCGTGGCAGGCAGCATTGCCTGTGATAGCAGCTTGGGGGAAGTGGAGACAGAGGGGTCCCTGGAGCGTGCTGGCCAGCCAACGTGGATATAGTCAACTTGGATGAGTTACAAGGTGAGTGTACAAGCATGCATATGTACCTGCACACATGTGCACCCACATTAATACACACACACACACACACACACACACACACACACACAGAGAAAGCCATGTGTTTAAGGTTGTGCACCATGGAGCAGTACCTCTGTGCTTTATCCACTGGTCGTATGTGTCCACTTACATTCAAATTTGTTATAACTATGGAATGCTTAGAAATCCAGTTCTAAATCACGGGGCTGGAGAGATGGCTCACTAGTTACAAGTGCTCGCTCACTGCTTCTGTGGAGAACTCTGGTTCAGTTCTCAGCACCCACATGGTGCTCACAGCCAGCTGTAACTCCAGTTCCAGGGGAGCTGATGCCCCCCGCTTCTGACCTCCTTGGGCACCAGGCATGCTCATGCATACATGCATGGAAAATACCCACACACTCAAGATAAGTAAATCGAAAAAGTTTCAAAAATTCAGGTCAGGCTTGGTGGTACACGCCTTTAATCCTGGTCCTTGGGAGGTACGGGCAGGGGGATCTCTGTGAGTTCAACTCAGCCTGGTCTACAAAGAGAGTTCTAGGCCAGCCAGGGTTACACAGTAAGACCCTGTCTCAAAAGAAAAATAAATAAATAACTTAGTTTGTAAGGGGAGAGGAGATAGTGGAGCCTGGGTTAACCAAAACTAAAGACTTACTGAAAAACTAGTATGGAAATCTACTGCTTCATGAGCTAATTACAAATTGTAATTAAAATATAGAACGAGTTTGAACACAGAAACCCTGCATGTGTGAACAATACTTCCACCAGACCACTTGGGTTATTAAAGAAAAATATCAGTGCCAGGCATAGGTTATTGATCAGGAAGGCCCCAGAAATCCCCAAAACAACACAGACTATCGCTGTTGCTCCTGATTGCCAACCAGCACTAGATGTTAAGGCCCTGCTACAGAAGACATGGGACATTTTGGTTGCAGGACACAGAGGAACGAAGCTGGAACTGACATGAAACCTTCCGCCCTGCTGTGTCTGTTTAGTGACAGAGGATGCTACGCAGGCTTCCTGGGCAGAAAAGTTGTCCGTGTCGGCTCTGCCGACAGCCTTGCATCCCACCACGCTGACTTGCCAGGCAAGATGTGCCCACTTTGGTGGCGTGAGAGTCATGGCGGTCACCATCTGCTTTTGGATTGGATTTGAGGCCTGAGCCGCAGGAAGAAAGTCAGGCCTGGTACTGTAAACCTGCTCTCAGGCATGGCTTGAGAGGTTCTGGGGGAGGACATACTGCTGCTGTTTTGGTACCCGACACATTGCCAAACCACCTTCTAAATATTTGTGCTAATTCCCATAGATTAGTGCTGTTCTCAGCCTTGGCTAGAGAAGCTTCTCTTTGCAGTAGCCAGTAGTTAATGTGGAGACTTGTAACTGATGGAAGTGCAGAGAGTAAATGACAGTTGATGCTCAGCATGGACTAGAACAATCTATATAGACACACACACACACACACACACACACACACACACACACACACACTCAGACAGCATCACAGAGGAGGGAGGGAGCAGAAACAATGTAAGAGCTGGAGGAAGGAGAGGAGGGCTGTGAAATGTTGTCTTCTGGAAATGGCAGGACCATGGCACTCATGAACCCACTGCAGCTACGGTTACCTGCCCAAGATCCAGCCAGCAAGTTGGGGAGGACAAGGGCAAAAAGCAGCTAAAATATCACAAGAACAGTCTCTATACCACTTACTAATATTCTTCTCTGAAACTTCTTGAGCCAAGCTGTCACATGCTGTGGGATGTCTCTCTGTATGCTGTGAGTATGTGTTCCTCCCATTGGCTAATAAATAAAGCTGCATTGGCCTATGGCAGGGCAGGATGGAGCCAGGTGGGAAAATCCAAGACAGTGAAAGGAGACAGGAGAGTGTGGGGAGACGCCAGCTGCCGCCCCAGGAGCAGCAAGATGCCAGCAGACCGGTCACGCCATGGCCACGTGGCAACTTACAGATTAATAGAAATGGGTTAAGTTAAAGGAGCTAGCTAGCAAGAAGCCTGCCATAGGCCATAGGTAATTAATATAAGCCTCTGAATGATTATTTTATAAGCAGCTATGAATCGCGGGTAAGCGATTTGTCCCGACCTCAGGGCAGGCAGGACACAGGAAATCTTCCGGCTATAGTCACAGTTCACATCTTCCTCAGCACCATTGTCCATGCTCCTACTTGGATGGACCATTAAGGCCCACTTAAAATGTTCAACCACTTTTCTAGTACAAAGTCCTCCAACAAGCAGCCTGGTCAAGCCTGTCACATCAATGCCCCGGTCCCTGGTACTAACTCCTGTCTCAGCCCCTGTTCCTGCTGTGAAGAGACGTCATGACCAAAGTAAGCCTTATGAAAGGAAGCATTTAACTTGGGGCTCGCTTTCAGTTTCAGAAGCTTAGTCCATCATCATCATCCTGGCAGGGAGCACGGTGCCAGGCCTGGTGCTGGAGAAGGAGCTGAGTACTCTGCTCCATCCTGGTCCACTGGCCAAAAAAGAAAACAACACTGGGCCTGGTTTGGACTTTTGAAACCTCAAAGCCCACCCCGCAGTGACACACTTCCTCCAACAAGGCCACGCCTACTCCAACAAGGCCACACCTCCTAATCCTAATCCTTTCAAGTAGCACCCCTCCCTGGTGACTAAGCATTCAGATAGATGAGCCTGTGGGGCCCCGTTCTTATTCAAACCACCACAGTGTGTCATGAAGAGAGGAAAGGGTAAAAGAGGGGAGTGGAATGTGTTGGGGTGTCTAGGGAAGTGGGAAGGGGGAGTTGAGGGTCCTAGAGGGGGTGGGCGTTCAGGAAGCAGATAATCATGGTCCATTATCTAAATATATGAACCTGTCAAAGAACCAATAAAACAAGTTCTGAAAGAATCCAGTTCCTTCATTGCAGTGGACATGTCAAGTTTGACCAAGACCATGACATGATGGAAAACAGAGCACCTGCCTCACCGCGGAACAGTCCATTGGACAGTACTGGCAAAGAGCACGGATTTGGCAACCAGACTGGCTGGATTTGAGTGCTAGCTCCAATCTTCAGGTATCCCGGGCCTCTGTTTACTCACCTGTGAAATGGGGATAACGATCCAGTAAAAGCCCACATATGTGGGAGCCTACAAAGGTTTCCTGGTGAGATCTGAGCTTGCTTTACACAGCAGGACTGCCTTAGGGAATGGCTGGACCATGTGCATGGTCACCAGGTGTCTGGGATGGTCTATACTTGTGCTGTGGGGAGGTCCTTTGCTCCACCCCGCGGCATTCCTTTAAAAGCCCTTTAGTAGAGACAGAAGGGGCTGGTGGGTTTTGACCCAGGCCCTCCGGAGCTATCCTGTGTTTTCTAACTGTCTCTCTCCTCTATACTTATTTCTCCCTGCTCAAGAGTACCCTGGGGGAATAAGAGGGAGCTGGTCTTCCTCACACACAGCCATCACACCTGGGACTAGAGGTTAGTCAGTTACTCAAGGCAACAAGGCATTGTTTTTGTGTTTGACGTGCTGGAAATTGAACCCTGAGCCTCACTCTCACTCACACTGGACAAGCTCTCCTACCAATGAGTGCATTTCTAGCCCTTTGTTTTGTTTTGAGACAGGATCTTGCTAAATTGCCGAGGCTGGTCTTTGAGTTCACTATGCGGTACAAACTGGCTTCCCAAGTAGCTGGGACTATAGGTGTGCACCGTCATACCCAGCTTGTGTGGCTTAAATGACGTGCTAGGAATAGAACCCTGGACCCTGAGCACTTTAGACAAGCGATGTAACACAGAAATCTATTCCCCACCCCAGGACATCCTTTTAAATAGAAGATTTTTATTTGTTTGTGGGGTTTGTTTGTTTGTTCAAGACAGAGTTTCTCTGTGTAGCCTTGACTGTCTTAGAACTTGCTCTGGAGGCCAGGCTGCCTGTCTCCTGAGTGCTGGTATTAAAGGCATGTACCACCACTGCCTGGCACACCTGGAAGATTTTATTCAATTAAAAACAAACATTTGTTTTCCATCCAATCTATTCCTTGAGTTTAGCCCTGTTCATGAGCTTCACACATTGTCCCCATATGTGAAGGACACCCAGGACAGGCAGGCAGCTAACAGAATAACAGGAGTGCAGAATTCTCTACACTTGTGGTTCTTTCTTTTTAAAATTATTATTATTGTTGTTGTTTGTTTGTTTTTTGAGACAGGGTTTCTCTGTGTAGTTTCAGTGCCTGTCCTGGATCTCACTCTGTAGACCAGGCTGGCCTTGAACTCACAGAGATCTGCCTGGCTCTGCCTCCCAAGTGCTGGGATTAAAGGCATGTGCCACCACCGCCCAGCTATTTTTATTATTTGAATTGTGTGTATGTGTGTGAGTGCATGTGTGCATATGTGTGTATGTGTGTGAGTGCATGTGCATGTGCCTTTAAAGACATCGGACCCCCTGGAACTGGAGTTACAGGCAGTTGTGAGCCACTTGCTGTAGTACTAGGACGCAAACCTGGGACCTCCTAAGAACAGTGCATGCTCTTAACCACTGAGCTGTCACTCCGGCTGCCTCCTGGATGCTTCTCTCCAGATCTTTTGGAGTTGTTTCTTCCATGCCCAATTTAAAGTAGTTTTTAAACCACAAGTCTTTATTGAGCTTTCATAAAAAACAAATCTCTTCCCTTTGTGCTCATATTTCACCAGCTTATGGGATCGCTAATTCAATTGCCTCTTTACAAAAACCAGTGTGGCTGGTGCAGACCAGTTTGGAAACAAACCCAATAGACTCTTGGCAAGCATGCAATTTGATGGCAGAAAGCCAGAGGGGACAAGGGTGCCAGAGAATGGCCTGCTGGCCACTCAGCAGGCGTGTGGCAGGAGTGTCCCATTCAAACAGCCTGGAGAGCCCAGTTAGTGGGGAAGCTGTTTAAACAGATTGCTAACAGGAATTTTGTTCTCACCCTCATTCTAGCAAAGACTCCATAGTGTGGTGTTGACTTTGGGAGACACCTGCACAGCAAGACAATTCATTTGCCAGCCTGTCTTATAGCCACAAGTGATCATGGGATGAGCATCACCAATGGAGTGCAAGTTAGAGTGTGGGTTCCAGACATGGCCTCTAGGGAACAGGGAAACGTCTCTATCTCTGTCTGCAATATAGATGCAGAGGACCCTGTGCCCTGGGAAATGGTGGGTCACCGTGTAAGCAGCCAGGAACATCACATGAAGGAAAGCCGCCATCCCGTCAGAATGCTTGCCTGGTTTATTAAGACAGCCAGCATCACCCAATGGACACACTTACCATGTAAGCTGTGATAGTCAAATTAGATGATACATACACAATAGACTCCTAAGTGGGACTCCCGATTGTTTCGGGTTCCCAGATGAAGTCTGCTTTACAGCTGAGGTCAAACAGAAGGTACCGAGAACGCCTATACTCCAGAAAGCTCCAAGACTCACCTGCAGGCCCTTCCTAGAAACATTCTACTGGCTTCCTCCTCCTAGTCTAGCCCCTTCCAGCTATGTAGTGAAGTCAAGGGCAAGTTTCTAGGACCAGAGAACAGGTTTAGATCCTGGGCCTACAATATACCAACTGTGAGACCCTGGTAAAATTGTGCCAGCTCTCTGGGTGGCCTTAATGATAATATCTGTCACCTCATTGCCCTATAACCCCCCAGAAACAGAGGCTGTGAGGTCAGCTTGAGTCCTGGCTGCATGTTCTATTCCACCCTCCCTCCGACCCCTGCCTCCTCCCTCTCCCTGACTGCTGAACCCTGTCAATCACTACATTGGTCTCTTCTTTGTCTAGTTGGAAGCCAGAAGAGTTCAGCCTCAGAGAAAAATGAGACTGAGTCACAAGGAATAACAAGAGCCATCCAGGACAGAGCAAGCAGCCTGGGGAAAGGTCTGGAAGGGAGAATGTGGCCCAAGAGGGGATGCCACACCCATGGGGTGTCTCAGCACAGAGGTTCTGGAAGACACAAGAGGCTTTAGAGTCGTGGGTCTGGTCCAGTCAGTGGAGGTTTATCTCAGGGTCCCAGAGGGTTTTAAGCAGAATGACTTAGCCATGGTTGTGCTTACAAAGGTCTTTCTGGCTACTCGGTGTGGCCAATGGGAGAAGGCACTCATGGTGGGTCATCCAGTGGACAGACAAGGTACCCTGCCTCGGGGCCTGGTGATTAAATAATACATTCAGCACAAATGGAAAAGCAACAAAATACCTTCCCCCAAACAGGAGCTGGGGGAGAACTAGCTATCTCTATCACCCCCTCACCCTGAATATTGGGGCACCATCTCCAAATAGGCTGCACTTTTACATCTGGGCAACAGGGGGCAGCAGTGATCTCTAGTTCCAGGACTTGGATCAGCGGGCAGCCTCTCCACTATTCAAGCTTACAAATATCACTAGGGGGCAGCACCGTGTTACTGTTTCCTCCACCAAAGCCCGTTTGAAACCGCTAATAACACACAGATTTTAGCGAAGTGGGCACTTAGGGTGGGCTGGGAGCAGGGGACTCAGGAAATGCAAGATCCTGCTCAGGCCAGATGCTGGCAGAGGGGCGGGTTGTTCTTGAACAGTCGACAAGTGACCACGTGTGATCTGGATACTTGATAATATTGCCCAGTTGAAGTTAAGAAAAAGAAGGGAAGGAAAAAGACAAAATGGGAAGAAAGGAAAGGGGAGAGAAGAGGTAGATAAAAATGAAGAGAGAAAAGACGGGGAAGGATAAGAGAGAAAAAGAGGAGAAAAATGGGTGGGGGTGGGGAGACAGTGCATAGGCCGTGGGTTCAGCTGGTTCTGAGTCTCCTAGCCCTGATAGTAGCTGTAATTTTACATCTCCATTGTCAGTTTCTCCTCTGTAGGGCAGGAATTCCTTCAAGTACTTCACATTTCAAAAGTCATGGACAGGTGCACCAGGACACAGTAAATACTCAGTAGGTGATGGTACTGTCTGCTGCCTGGCACCATCCTGGTGCTAAGCCCAGAGCAAGGTCTAGAGGGCCAGAGTCCCCAGTTAGGACAGGGAGGGTGCTGGGCGATTCAGCTTTTGCTGACTGAGAAGGAGTTTCCAGAGAGCAACAGTGACACACAGTTCCCCTGCTGCTCCAACCCAGCACTAAGGAAGTGAGTGCAGACACTTTCCTGGGGTTCATCCAGTCAGACCCAGGTAGCTCAGCTAGGAAAGCCTGACCGAGGAAGACGATCAGAAGGTCTTCATCTCTTCACACAGGGAGGGCTCCTGTCCCAGCCCTCCACCATTCTACTACACAAAGGCTGCCCTTCCTCTCCCTGTTTGGTGACTCTGGGAGACTGGCAGCCCTACATCGGGAGGTTCCTTCTCCTCTTGCCTCCAGGCCAGCTTTGGGCTTGGCCACCTTGCCCCACCAGTGGGAGGCTGCTCTCACTTCCGGGTGTGGTGCTGGACTTCATTCTCTAGTTGGCTGCTCAGATGGACTCAGTACCTACACTGAATGTTTCTTCTTTGTTTTTATTCTGTTGAATAGGACAAGTCAGTCATTGAAGAGTGTCTGGCTTCGAAGGCACAAAACTCAGGGACAGGCAAAACTCATACCTGTGGAGATGGAAATCAGGCAGGACAGGTCTCATCTAATCACCAGAAGGGAACCACAGGAAGAGCAGGACTTTTCTGAGGTGATGGCAACATTATATACCTGGACGGAGGTGTTGGTTACATGGGTGCACAGTCATAAAGACTTGAGACCGGTTTGTGGTTTGTGCATTTAACTGTGCGAATTACACACATCTCAATAAAGTTTCAGAGGAAAAATCACTCTTCAGCACAGAGACTATTGTCCTTTGTTTAGTTTTTGAACAGGATCTCACTGTGTAGCTCTGGCTGGCCTGGAACCCAATATGTAGACCAGGCTGGCCTCGAACTCACAGAGATCCATCTACCTGCCTCTTCTTTGGAGTTCTGAGACTAAGGGCATGTACCACCACACAAACCAGAGACTTCTCCAATTGCCTGGCTAGACCTTGATGATAACACCAGTTTTAAAAGTATTTGTTGCCGGACATGGTGGCACATGCCTTTAATTCCAGCACTTGGAAGGCAGAGGTGGAGGAGGGGATCTCTGAGTTTGAGGCCAGCCTGGTCTACAAAGCAAGTTTCAGAACAGCTAAGGCTATTACACACAGAAACCCTGTCTCAAAAAAACAAAAAACAAAAAACAAACTGCTGTGGGATGTTCTGTATGGCAAATGTGTTGCTAATAAAGCACTGATTGGCCAGTGGCTAGGCAGGAAGTAGGCAGGACTAACAGAGAGTATTAAAAGAGCAGGAAGGCAGAAGGAGACTGCCTGCCAGACTGCCTGCCAGCCAGCAACCGCCAGGACAAGCAACATGTAAAGATGCCGGTAAGCCACGAGCCATGTGGCAAGGCATAGATTTATAGAAATGGATTAATTTAAGATATAAGGACAGTCAGCAAGAAGCCTGCCACGGCCATACAGTTTATAAGCAATATAAGTCTCTGTGTTTCCTTGGTTGGGTCTGAGCGACTGTGGGACTGGCAGGTGAAAGAGATTTATCCTGACTGTGGGCCAGGCAGGAAAACTCTAGCTACAACAAACAAACAAAAAAGTATTTGTTGTTTGTGGTGTTTGTGTATGTGCACTTGTGTGTCCATGAGTGTGTGTGTGTGTGTGTGTGTGTGTGTGTGTGTGTGTGTGTGTGTAGGACCTCAGGCATCGTTCCTTAGGAGCTGTCCACTGTGTTTTTTTGAAGCAGGGTCCCTCACTGGCTCGGAATTTACTAAGCAGGCTATGCTGACTGGCCTTGGAGCCCTAGGAATCCTCCTGCCTCCGATTCCCCAGTATAAGTATCATAAGGGTGCCACCATACCTGGCTTTTGTATGTAGGTTCTGGGATTCATCCCAGGTTCTCATGCTTTCCTGGCAAACACTTTATCAACCAACCTCAGCCCCCACTTTTATTTTAAAATAAACACAAAATGGACCGTGGGAGAGGATGTAAACTTTGTATTTAGGTGGTTGTTTGTTTTGTTTTGTTTTGTTTTGACACGGTAACACAGGACACCAGAAGTGTGGAGCTGTGGACCTCCTGCTTTTCAAGTGCTTAAGAAATGTGTGTTCTTGCAAATACAAAGTGAAGTCCATGGACCTTGCTGGTACTCCTCGGGACAGCATGATTTCATCTCTTCATGTTCACAGAGAATTCTGCCACTGAATTCTTCCTGGGCCGGCAGGGTATTCTCAGACCAGGGAAGCCAGACTCACGAGTCCACCCATAAATTTGACTTTGGGGACAAGTGCACAGAAGTCCAAGAAGGGAATTGAGAGTTTCAGGCAATCTGCTGCCTGGTACCCCCTCACCCCCGTTGTTCCCAGCATGATGGCCAGGCTTGCCCAGCTCAGCTTAGCTTTAAAAGTTCTTTCGGTGGTCCTTTTCGTACAGGGAAGTTTGGAGAGAAAGCTGTTCCATGTGCATGTTTGATAAGGAACTAGCTAGGTCAGAATCCCAGGCTGAATTAGAGAAACGGAGCTGGTCATATGCTACACCTACCTCAGAGACAGCAGGCATCCCTCAGTGCCCTGGACGGAGAACCCAACCAGGACAGTTAACTGCAGCCAAGAAAGAGACATCTACCATCAGTCCAGAGCCTGGTCCTAGGGACACCTGCTGAGAGTGGCAGCCTCTTCATCTCCATCTCCAGTTGGCTCTAGTAGGCACTGTTCCATGAGCTTCGACTCCTGCCTGCTAGGCAGGGTCTGGGCAGACACAGGCGGCGCTGGATCTCCAGTTGGCAGAATCGGTTCTGGTTGGATACTCGGGTGGCTATACCCAGCCCACAGGTGGTTGAGCAGGGGCCCCAGGCTGTGCTCCAATTTGGACAGGGGACATCAGCCGATGCGGGAGTGACGAGACCAGAAAGTTGGTGTCCTGGGGGTTAGAAAGAAGAGGGTGAACATGGAGAGGTCGGGGCTCCGCAGGCAAGTCCACTGGCCTGCTAGCCATCACAGGGACCCTGGCGAGACGGCTGAGCCTTAGTTTCTTCCTAAACTTCCTAACACTTGGAATTGAATAAACAATGGCTGGGGGGAGTCTACGCATAATGCACCCCGCTGACACTGGTCATGAGACAACTGAAAAGGACGCTTCCCTTTTTCTCTACCTTCCTACTCCCTGATACATGGTGTCATAGGGACACACTGTGTGGCACTGTCACCTGGTGGTAAGAATGCTGAAGGGCCAAGATGACAGGCTCCCCATGGCCTACCTCTTCCCTCCCACTCTCCTCTTATGTTTGATGTCCTTCCTTCTAGCCCTGAGACCCAAGAGCATATCTGGCAAAGTCTAGAGAGATCTTTCAGTTGTCACAGTCAATGTATACAGGAGGGTTTTTTTGGGGGGGAGGGGTGGTGTTTGTTACTGACATCTAGAGTGTAGAGGCCAGGTTGTCTTTCTACATCCCACAGCATACCCAACAGCCCCCAACCGCAAAGAGCGACTCATCCCAAATGTCACTGATGCTGCTGATGAAAGACCCAGCTTTGTACACACAGGTGTCATGTGTTGGTGTGTCAGAGCAGGGGGTGATGGATCAAGGACGGCTCAAGAGTACCAGGTTGTGAGGTGTTTGCCTAGAACCTAGGCACACAGGTCACCTCCAGATCACTAAGGCTAGCTAAAATGGGAATGTTATTGAATAGTTGTGAAACCATCTTTGCTAAGGAAGAGTCTCCAGAATAAAAAAGTTTGCGCATGCTCAGTGCAGACCCAATTACAAAACTATTTTTGATGAGCAGCTGGTCGAACCCACGGATACAGAGGACCAACTGCAAGTATGCTCATGGCCCTGTGTACATGTACACACAATGGAGGGCAGATGGGAGGTAGGGCTTTTGTCTTGCTTTTTACTATGTAAGTGGAGGGCTGGCAGCATGGCTCAGTGGTAGAGCATGTGCCAAGTGTGTACAAGGCTGTAGGTTCAATTCCAAGTGTTATGGGAGGGCGTGGATGCATGCGGTGAGCTGGATGACTTTCTCCTCTGTGCCTAACCTGATGTGCCATATTCCCTGCCAGGGATAATGGTGGCCAGAGCACTACATGGTGAGTGTCAGGCCTCTTTACAGCCCATTCACTTGATCTAATTCATTTTGTCCTCGCCACAGTTCTAAAAGGTGGGTGTTCTTATTAGTTCCACTTTACACTTGGAGAAACTGAGGCAGGGAACTCCAACAACTTTTTCAGAGTCACACAGCAAGCAAGGCCAGCACTGGGTTGAAAAGCGCAGTGTCCATCTCTTTAATCCACTCTGTCTCCTGCCTTCCGCATGTGGCGGCATCCACAGAACCAGCCCTTACTTCCTGGTCACCTTCTCCAGTCAAACTCATATGACAACAATAATGTTTTCAAAGAAACGGGACACCAAAGTGCCAAAGTTGAAGCGTTTGTAGAAGGATGTAGCTGTCTTGTCTTGTCACACAGCAAGCTGCCCAGCCCTGGGCTGTGTCCCAAACTCCAGTCCTGCTGATTCAGCTTTTACCCAGTATTTTACTAAATCCACACAATCATGGATTCATAATATTATAGATTGTACACATGTACTAAGTGTCATAAATATATGTTCCATATGTATACCTGGAACCGCAGCAGCTGAAGCCTTGGTGGCCTGGGCTTACACTATACTCACTCACCTTGGGCCGTGTAACGCTGGATCCTTGGCATCACTCCCTGGTCACACACCCACTCAGGACAGCACCTCCCAGGCACCTCTACTCTCCTGGGGCGGGGACAGTCCCAGCTGGGCAGCCGCACATCCTCACTGCACAGTGGCAGGCAGGTGAAGCCGCCGTCGTCACAGCGGCAGAGGACCCTGCAATTGGGCTGAAAGGTCTCCCCATCCAGGTACCTGTGGCCATTCACCTCACAGCTTCCATCATCCTCTTCCACTGCACAGGGAGGAGAAAGCAGACCAGCTGTGAGTCCTGGCCCCAGAGCACAAGACAGGCACCCTGTCCCAGCTCTGTCTTCACCACACCCCTCCCTCCTCAGCAAGACAGAGAGGCATCCAGGAGCCTGGCTTGGACCCCAGCTCCAAATTTTCTTAACCATGGACCAAGTAATTTCACTTCTTCCCTCAGTTTCTCTATGTGAAAAATAGTATATGTTGGTACTTATTTCACAGTGTGTCCTAGACTAAATGAAATTATGTGTGTAATGAATCTGAAAAAATGAAGCCTTGCATTAAGGGATGTGGCTCAGTTTGTAGAGTGCTTGCCTAGCGTGCTCAGGCCCTGAGCTCCATCTCCAGCATTGTAGAAACTCGGTGAGATGGCATGTCTGCTGGCACTCCTGGCATCCTAGCACTTGGGAGGTGGTGGCAAGAGATTCAGAAGTTCAAGGCCAGCCTGGGCTGGAGACCCTGTGAAGTTAGTGATATTTAGTATTTAGCCGTGAAGCACCCTGGACCTGGGGTGTCCGGTAGCATCCCCTTCTGTCCTCTTCCTGTGTGGAGTTATCACTGTCCGCCAAGGTTCAACTTGCTGGCCATGGGACTTTGCATTAGCTATTATCTGAGCGGCTCCATCGCCACCTCCTAAGAGAGCTGGAGCCAGAGTGCTCCTTCTCACATCCCCTTATTTCTCCAGAGAGGACAACTGTATCAGCTCCCTGTCCCCACTGCCTCCAGATCACAGCCCCTTGGATACAAAGACCAGACCTTCTGACCTGGACCATGTTACCAATTGTTCCTTAGAAACCACACAGGTAGCTGTGCCTTGCTCCCTACCTGGCCTTGCTACTTCTGGGTTCACCCCACGACACCCATCACACACACACACCCTGACCTCTACCGCTTCAGCTTTGGGCCCCTAGTTGCCAGGATGACCTGGTAAACAGAGGTGTGTTTAGGAAAGTCAACAGGAGGACAATAATTTTAGCAAGAGTTCCTGGCACCTCAGAGGCCATCAGCTGGGAGCTGGCTGGGTGTGGGGCAAGTAAGGCTGGGCAGTCAATCCCTCAGCAGGGTAGATGCGCTATGAGAGGTGCCGTGAGATGGCAAACCCCATGAACCATCTCAGAATCCCCCTACCCAGCTGTACCTGTGTCCAACTGCCCAAACCCTTGTTCCCTCCAAGCCTTCTTCAGGGTCCCCTCTGCCAGCAACCTCCCCTACCCACCCGTGACAGCAGCCTTCACCTGAGGTCCCCAGGCTCCCCTGAGCACAAGCCACAGGCTTGCCATCTGGGGATTCTCGGCGTCCTTTCTCCCCTCTGGAAGTCGTTTGCAAAGGCATGAATCACAGATTGATTGATCTTCCCTTCCACCACTCTGTGTGAGTAAGCCTCTCTGAACTGAGCTCCCTCACCTACAAAATAGGGGCAACCCTGAGATCTACCTCAGTGCTGTGGGAATGTTCTGTATGGCAAATGTGTTGCTAATAAAACACTGATTGGCCAGTGGCTAGGCAGGAAGTATAGGCGGGACTAACAGAGAGAATTAAAAGAACAGGAAGGCAGAAGGAGTCACTGCCAGCCGCCGCCAGGACAAGCAGCATGTAAAGATGCCGGTAAGCCACGAGCCACGTGGCAAGGTATAGATTTATAGAAATGAATTAATTTAAGCTATAAGAACAGTTAGCAAGAAGCCTGCCACGGCCATACAGTTTGTAAGCAATACAAGTCTCTGTGTTTACTTGGTTGGGTCTGAGCGGCTGTGGGACTGGCAGGTGAAAGAGATTTGTCCTGACCATGGGCCAGGCAGGAAAGCTCAAGCAATACCTCAGTGTTAAGGATAAAGTAGAATTGACTTGTAAAGCATTTTCCCACAAGATTTACTCTAGAAAGGGCTCCTGTTACTGCCAGCCCTGCTAGAATTTCTGTGTCATCCACGTAATGCCACAAATATTTGCTGAGCACCTACTGTGGCCTAGGTGGTGTGCCAAGTGGTTGTAATCCAGGATATGTGGGCAAACGGGCAAACATCATCCAGTGGAAAGTACTCCAGTGAAAGTAAACACAGCCGACAAGCCGAGGCTGTGCGGGCTGGTGATCAGGCAGTGAAATGAAGGTACTGGAGGGGAATTACAGTTTTTTAATTACGGTGACAGGGCCTCATGGATGAAATAGTGTGTGAGTGGGAATGTGAAAGAAGTGAGGGAACTTTCCATGTGTATATCTAGGGAAAGAATGAGGATAGAGGAATGGCCAGGGCAAAGGCCCTAAGGTTGAGAGCATGATTTGGGTGTTCAGGGCCAGTGTGGCTGAAGCAGAGAGCGGGAGCAAGAAAGGGAGCGGATGAGGTCATTTTTGTCCAAGTGTGAAACACACTTAGATGAGACAGATGAACTGTAAAAATCTAAACCTTCTCTGTTCCTCTAAAGTTCTCAACTGGGGTAATTTTGCTCTTTGGTGACCTTGGCAAGGTCACCACTGGTAGCTGATTCTGGCACCTCATGGGTACAGAGGGTGCTGCTAACTGTCAGGCCCCAGAGGGCCTCCCTCCAACAGTGGCCTGGTACACAGTCACCGAGCCCTGCTCCAAAGTGTCAGAGGACACCCAGGCCTGAGAGGGTGGTGAGGAATGTCACACATCTAATGCCACTGGGAAACAGCCCTGGGGCTTGCACGGTAGCCCAAAGCTCTCAGTGGAATGGAGGGAATGGACTGTTACTTAAATCTGACTGGAGATGGGCAGGCTGTAGGGCATGGAGCATGCTAGCTAACGTCTCTGAGCCTCAGTTCCCGTTTGCAGACCTTGTGCAGCAGGACTGTGGGGCATGAGCAGAGAGTGACCAGCACTGTTCGCAGCACACACCGCGCCCCATTGGAGCCTGTACTTCTGCTTCCCACGGGTCTGTGCATTTGTCCTGTGGCAACTGTTTGCCCAGCTTTGGAAGCTGGCTGTGATTTGGATGGGTGTGAATGGAAATCACCACCAAGGATATCCCAGCAGAGGACAAGAGGGAAGAAACAGGAAGTGGGCCCAGGAACCTTTGGAGGTGAGCTTTGGCTGAGCTGAAGGAAGACCGCTCCTAGAGTGAGAGCAGAGAGATACAGAGAGCAGGGCTCCACTTGGACTCTGGACCCCATGGCCTGGACGCCACCCCCATTAGTCTGGCAAACCTGCTTACAGAGGCACATGGCCTCACGGCCCCCGGGGCCTGCCCCAGGCTGACAAACCAGGCCCTGGCTGGGGTCGCAGACATGCAGATGGTCACAGGACTCCCCCAGCCGCCGTGCACACACTCGACAGCAGCCACAGCCATCCAGCACCAGGGGCACCCCCAGTGGGCACTGGGGTGGTGTCCAGGGACAGGTGCAGGATGTCGGACACAGCTGGGCACACACCTGAAAAGACAGAGACCTCACTCAGACACTTTGACTGTCATGGAAGGTATGGAGACTCTTACAAATGGTCATTTCTTAGCTGAGTCACACAGTGTGGGATCTTTATCTTGGCTTCAGCATCACCCAGAACTGGCCTTGAACTGGAACCATCCCATGGTGCTCCTAAGAGGCAGAATGACACTGTGCTCTGGAGCAAGGACCCCAGGTCGGAGTTTCAGTTCTAGGCTCTGCCTTATTTGTTGAGTTGCCTGAAAAGTCCTTGAGTTCTCCAAGCCTGGGTTTCCTCATTTGTGGAAGAGGACAGGAAATGATGCCACTAACCCCTGAGGAGGTCGGCAATATGGTTTGCTTTTTTTTTTTTTTTTGCAGGGGGGTGTGTACATGTATGTGTGGTGTGTAGGTAAATGTGTGTAAATGTGAAAAGATCAATATCCTGTGGCTGCCTCTATCATTCTCCAGCTCTTTTTTTTTTTTTTTTTTGAGGCAGGATCTCTCACTGTGCCTGATGATCACAGGCTAGCCAAGTGAACCCTGAGGCTCTGTCCATCTCTGCACCCTCAGCGCTGGTGGTACAGATGTGTTCCACTGTGCCAGCTGTTATAGATGGGTGCCAGGGATGGACCTCAGGTCCTGAAGCATGCGCAGCAAGCATTTTACCTGCTGAGCCAGCTCCCCAGCCTCCTGAATGTGGTTAACTCTGGTGGTCATCCTTGCTAATGACAATTAAGGCTGACCTATGAACTCACGGGAAGGCAAGAGTGAGAGCCTGAGGAGTGAGAAGAAGGGAAGCCAATATGTTCTGGGTGAGTTCTTACCCTCAGGCTGAAGAAATCAAACAGAATGTGGAATTCCCTGGTCTTGGCACAATCCATCATGTTTCCCAGCCCTGAGTGCACATCAGATTAACCAGGAAAGGGAAAATACAGATTCCCAGGCCTCCTCTGGGACTCATGGAACTAGAAGTCATGAAGGCAGGACCTACAATCTATTTAGTAAGCTGTCTAGAAGCTTCTAGCTTCACCTAAGTCCACAGCCTCTCTGGCCCAGCCCACCCCATACCTCCACCCTACTCTACCTCACTCCCATGCCGCCCTGCACAGATGGGGAAATTAACTCCAAAGAGGGGGAAATGATTGCTCATAGCCAAATCTGGGAGCTGTGCCAAGCCCATGGCCCCAGAGGAGGAGACTTCTCCTGTAACAGGCAAAATCTGAGCCAGGGGCTCAGTACCCATTCATTGCAAGGCCAAGGCTTCACCCTAGTGACACACTGGGCCTCCCACCCAGGACAGAAATACCCAAATGAAACGCCAGAAGCCATGGGTTCCCAAGAGCATGGGGACCACGAGAGAGGTACCACTCAAGATGTTCCTGCCTGCCTGCCCCACCAATGGAGGACCAATCTTTAGCAGGAGTAGACGACCTTATATGAAGGAAAAGAAAGCTAAAGATCCCAGACCTCCTAATTGGCCCAAAGAGGCAGTGATCCCTTTACCTTAGGCCCCCATCCTGTCTACCCCTGGACCCACAGTCCTAAAAACCTGCTCTCCAGGGCCCACAGTTCTCACTGTGGCCAGCAGGGGCCACCATAGAGTAGGTGTCTGTCCTTGACCAGTGGCTCACACCTAAGGCAGGGCACTCTGCAGAATTTCAGGTTCCAAAGGGTTCCTGGACAGTCTCTGGGAGCTTGTAATGAACACACACTGTCACTTCTCCAAGACTTCTGTGTCATCTCAATATATGATATAATACATTCTGGGGTACCTCACTCGGAGCTGGCCTGGGAGGAAAGAGGCGGACTTTCAGAGCACGGTTTTAACTCCCTTGGCTGACCAGAACTGACTGAGCAGAAAACAAGCCTTCCACTGAGCCCCTGGCCTGCTGCAGGCCTTCGGTAGCTCCCAGCTTCTCCAGGTCCTGACCCCCAGGACAACCCACTAATGATACCAGTTACTCTGAGTGCTGTGTGGACAAGCTGTCCGTTTCACACTCTCCTGTGAGGTATGGGCAGCTTGTCTGATTTAAAGATGATGAACTAACATTTGAGAGACTGCGACAGGAGAATTACCTCAAGTTTGAACTTAGCCTGAGCTACATAGCGAGTTCCAGGCCAGCCTGGGCTACAGAGGCTATTTGTTTCAAAATAAAGTCCAAAATAATAATGGCAAAACAGGTCAAAATCAAGATGTAAATAGCTGGAAAGCAATGGGATAGGACCAGAATCCAGGTTCCTGGGAAGCCAGAGTCCAAACTTAACTCTTGTGCCTACCTGTTACCCTCCAGGGGCTCCTCGATTAACAGCTGAGCCTCTGCCTCAGTCTACTTATTTGTTCAAGGACAGTGACAAGGCAGGGCGAGTGTTCTTGACTCTTCTATAAAAGAGGTGGCCCCCTCTGAGCTCTCCCCTCTCCTCTGCCCTTGTTAACCATCATGTCCCCATGATGTCTCATCTGCCATGGTATCCCTAGACCAAGTAACTAGGACTCTGGTCGCAGGCGGCCCTGATCAAGAGGACTTCACTGTTTCCAGGTTCCCTGTTCCAGCCCCAGTCCCAGCTCTTCCTTGGCCTCTCAGAACCCCTCTCCCTCCCTGGGGAACAGGAGACTAAGCCACCCACTTCATCATCTTGCTCTGCCCCATCTCCTTCCAAGACCAGAAGCCAGGGTCCTGAGCTTTCAAGGGAGACCTCCTGGGGCCAGGAAGGGAGAAGCTTATGCCCATGCTCCAATTGGCCCCAGGCCCTAACTCCATGTTACTGGGAACTCAACATTTAGTGCGAGGCATTGCCCAGGTGGGGGTGGAGACACAGACTGGGGTCTCCTCAGAACACATCATGTCTGTCCCAGGCTCGATCATGATACTCTTCTATTGTTCTATTTCTTTGCGGTGTGGCTTTGGACAATCACTCACCCCCTCTGAGTCTCAGTTGACTGAAAGAGGAAAACACTTTATAAGACTGTTGTGAATGTGAGGCAAGGTGGAACTACACACGAGCCTGTTAAAAAAATGTCCCATGTGGGGCTGGAGAGAAGGCTTAATGGTTAAGAGCACTGACTGCTCTTCTAGAGGTCCTGAGTTCAATTCTCAGCAACCTGATGGTGGCTCACAACCATCCATAATGAGATCTGGTGCCCTCTTCTGGCCTTCAAGGACACATGCAGGCAGAACACTACATAATAAATAAATTTTTTTTTAAATGTCCCACGTGACACTGAGGGACATTTACCCACAGAGATGTCTCCTGTTCTCTCTGGCCAAGGTCAGAGGGTCACTATACTTTGCAATCAGACCCCAGCATCCATCCCTGTCCTGGTGGTTTATTCTTACACAACACTTACATCTGATTTAGTTCTGCGGAGGAGACTGGAGGGTCCCTGCCTGGTCACTGTCCTCTTTTGGACAACCACCTTGGTCTAGGGCCTGTGCTACCCTCTGCAGAGCAATTCTCCTCAATGATCTCCCCAGAGGATTCTTGTACCCATTTGACTGAGGCCGAGGCTCAGAAAGGGAAGGACACATGCCTGAGGTCACACAGCAGAACTTGCAAAAAGCAGTGGTCTGAGCCCAGGGAGAGAAGCAAGCCCGGGCACAGAGACCAGACTATATCCAGTGTACAGCCCGCCAAGGGTCCTAAGTTACAACCATATATCCATCCAGCCAGAATTCTACTTTTAAAGACCAGGAGTCCTTACCATTGAGAGTAGGCAGAGAAAGGCGATGGTCAGAAGATGGGTCAGTGGAGTGCCCCTCATGTCACTGTGTCCCTTGTGGAGCCAGCTTCAACCCTGGGAGGCAAGACCTGAGTCTTTATGTTCTAGAGACTATGAGGTTCCTACTAGGTACATACATACAGAGAGAGAGAGAGAGAGAGAGAGAGAGAGAGAGAGAGAGAGAGAGAGAGACAGAGACAGAGACAGAGAGACAGAGAGAGACAGAGACACAGAGAGAGACAGAGACACAGAGAGAGAGAAACAGAGACAGAGAGAGACAGAGAGACAGAGAGAGACAGAGACAGAGAGAGAGACAGAGAGAGAGAAAGAGACACACACACACACACACACACACACACACACACACACACACCACTTATAGTTCTTATTCTTCTCCTCATAGTCCCAAGAATGAGCCCAGTTACCTGAAGGTGAGGCCGCTGAGGCCACCAAGAAGGCTTCTGACAGTGTGCAAGAGGTGAGGACAAGCCGGCAGGAGCCTCTCAGCTCCTCAGCTCCCAGCAAGAAAGGCCTCCAGCCCAAGCCACTGCCACAGCAGCTGCAGCCTTGCCAGGGCCCCTGTCCCACCCTCAGGGGCCTGTGGAGACCAGAAGCGTCTGTCCGGCAAACACCCCTTTCCAGATCTGACCTGCAGTGTCTTGAGCCCTGTGGCCCGAACTCCGGGCAGCACAGACCCAGCCTGCGGTTTCTGGCAGGGAGACTGGCAGCCACCCAGAAGTGGGTGTGACCCAGAGCAGAGCTTCCCTGGCAGCCTGGCCACTCTTGACAACCAGGAGCCTCCCTGTCCTGCCTCTGGGCTTCAAAGGTGGCTTAGTGTGGCCAAGCCTGAGCAGGCTGAGCCTACTATGTGCTTCTGGCACCAGCTGGGCTCTGCTGATCTGATTAAGCTAAATCGTCTTTGTTGAATTCCACCAGGGGGGGGGGGGGGGCTCTGTGGGACTGGAGACATAGCACAGACCTGGGGACCAGACCCTGGGGGATGGAGGTAACAGTGGAAACACTGAGGGGGCCCCTTATTCAGACTAAGGCTAGGGTACAACCCTCTGAGGCAGATGCCATTTCTCAGAGCCCAGAAAGAAGCTCTGAGGTAGAATGATCCAGAGAAAACAGCCTGTTCAAATGCCCAGAGGAGGGACCCAGCACAGCAGCCCTGCCTATTCAGAGCAGAAGGTGCCTGGTGGGCATGTGGCTTCCTGGGCACTGGACTGTGCAGGAATATGTGGAGATAAAATACAGGATTCACACCACCAACTGTGGGACATCTCCAATGTCCCAGCTATTGGGTGCAGGGAATATCTCTAAGGTCCCTTCAGTAGGTGTGGGGGTATAAGGACATGAGATTTGAAGGCCAGGAGCTCACTTGGTTGTATGTGCCTGGCATGCACACATCCCTGGGTTCCCTGGCATTACATAATGAACTGGATATGGTAGTGCATGCCTTTAATCCCAGCACTTGGGAGGTGGAGCTGGAGGATCAAACGTTCAAGGCTGTCTTTGGCTACATAGTGAGTTTGAGTCTGGAATGGCTACATGAGACACTGCTTGGAAGGAAAGAGAGAGAGAGAGAGAGAGAGAGAGAGAGAGAGAGAGAGAGAGAGAGAGAGAGAGAGAGAAAGAAAGAGAGGACGGACACGGACACAGGTTGAGGTGCTTGGAGAAGGCTCTGGCTCCCAACATCTCTGCCAGTTATAGTGGAACATACCTGTGAGCCTAGAACACAGAGGGCTAGCCTGGACTCCAAAGCAAGCCCCTATCTCATAAGAAAACAAACAAGCATGGAGTCCACATGCTCCCCCCGGGTCACATGCAGGCTATACCTGCCACTGTGAGCGTTAAAAGCCATCTCTGGAAAAGAGGACCATGAGGCCCGCCTCAGTCAGGGTCTGCAGAAGAAGTGGTGTGGCCAGCGTGGGCCCTTGCTGTCTGGAGCGCCCTCCCTGATCCTTCTTATGCTTACTGGGTCTAAGCTCTGCTACGTGCAAGCATGACACCAGGGAGACTGGAAAGGTAGATCACTGTCATTCAGTTAGGTAGTGGGGGCAGAGGAAGGGGGCACAGGCCCTGAATCAGGCCGGTGGGGAGTGAGAAGCAGCTGGATTTTGTGGCTGGCATGCTGAGGTGAGCATAGACAGCTGTGGTGTGCAGTCAACCCTGAGCCAGCTTGACACCCTGCCTTGGTGGCTCATTTGCTCTGTGGCTGCATGGAAACTCCATGCCCTCTCTGGGCCTCCAACAGACCTGCATGGTGCCCATGCCAATAACTATCTTTTTTTTTCTTTCTGCTACCATCACCAATCAGGGAGGTTTTTTTTTTTTTTTTGGTTTTTCGAGACAGGGTTTCTCTGTGTAGCTTTGCGCCTTTCCTGGAGCTCACTTGGTAGCCCAGGCTGGCCTCGAACTCACAGAGATCCGCTTGCCTCTGCCTCCCGAGTGCTGGGATTAAAGGCGTGCGCCACCAACGCCCGGCAAAGAGCTGAGTTTAAGACAGAGGTATGCTCAGCTTGGCAGCGAGGCAAGACCATGCGGCTAGCTTCCTGCTGTGATATCTGCAGAAAGCATTGGGTACAAATTCTGAGACTGGTCCCCAAAAGGAAGGGCTTTCTCTTTGTCTCATCAACATTCCTTTCTTCCTCCTGCTTCTGGTCAAAGATATAACTGTGGAGTTCAGCAGCTACCTTGGACCATAAGGGAACCTTGAAGATAGATCTATGTATGGGGTGGGGGGAGGTAGAATAAAACTTTAAAAAAAGGAGAGTGGAGCCAGGAATAGGGGAATACACATGTCATCCCAGCACTTACAAGGTTGAGGCAGAAGGCTATCGAGTTTAAGGTTAGCTTGGGCTACATAGACAGACCCTGACCCTGGAGCTACATATGTGTCCTGGATGCTCCTTATAGGTTTAATTTACACAATTAAGGGAGCAATGGTATGTGCATATACATATATACATATGATGACATGTACCCACTGTTTTTAGTATTTACATAGCCTCCATAGACCCTCCTGTTTGAGCTGACATGAGTTTGAGTATTCTTGGTTAGTCACAGCTGATGTGAAAACGGCATTTTGCTGTTGCTGTGGTCTGGTGACCATGCACCTGGAAACCTTGCTGAATCCCATTTAATATTCCGTCTGTTGATTTGTCTAGCCCTGTCCCTCCAGGAACAGCATCCCTTCCAGTCTCTCCTTCCACGCCTGGCTGTCTGGCACAGGCCTCAGACCACAGCAGGGGCATCTGCTGCTCTCCCCTTTTCCTGGCCCTCCTGGACATAGATGCAGCTTGGGGGGATGAAAAGCTCCATGAGATGAAGGTAATTCTTCCATGAAGACTATGGACCTTGTCCTAGAGCTGTGTCTGCTCCAGGCTTCATGAACGCTGGCCTGTTTTCCCTGCTTGATCCTCTGAGGCAGATATGCTGGCCAGTTCTCTATTGTTGATGTTTTCTCTGGGATAAACTTCCTGATAGTGAGAGAATGTGGTTATTTTTCTGGATTCAGCCAGTGTTTTACTTAGTGTCTCCATCTGTGCTCATAAATGAAATGGGCTTGTAACATTCCTTTATGGGTTTCTCTAGCTTTTGTAATTAATGTTGGTCACTTATCCAATAGCTCCTCTGACAGCTTCCCCACCCCTTCCCATCTCCCTTTGTGATCTGTACAACAGAAGAATTGTTTCCTGTGGGTCAGCACAGCTTTGCCACCAGAGCCCCCAGGGCTGATGATTTGAGGCTGGGAGGGTCTTGATGGCCCCTCCAGATCTGGAAATATGACTCCTCAACTTTAATTTCTCCACTTGTTCTTGGGCCAGTCTTTGGACATCTTAGCGTTTCTGTGTCCGTGTGCATGAGAGTGGATGTGTACACCCTGGGTACAGGTGAGGAGGCCAGAGGGCAATGTTGAGTTTCCTCCTCTGTGACTCTGCACCTCATTTTTTGAGACAGGGTCTCTCTCTGAATCTGGAGTCACTGATTTGGCTATGCTGACTGCCCACTGAGCCCCTGGGATCCCCCTGCCTCTGCCTTCCAGTGCTGGCGTTACAGCTGTGTGCTGCCAGACTCAACATATTTATACGAGTCTGGGGGATTCAAATCCGAGGCCTCAAGTTTGCATACACTATCCACTGAGTCATCACTCCAGGCTCCTCTTTTGATGTCTTATACCTGCCTGAGAATTGCCCGATTGCCCCCAAGTTTTAGGTTTTCAAATGTGTAAATGTATCACTGGTTCACAGTGGCCTTTAAATTACTTAATCTCTAGGTCCAGGTTATTGCCACCATTTTGCTGTGTGCTTTGTTTTACTTGGTGGGGCGTGCTGCGGATGGAACCCAGGACCTTGGGAAACCTGGGTAAGTGCTCTGCCCTTGAGACACGTCCCAGCCCCTTCTCTCCATTGTGCCTCTGGTCAGCCTGCTCAGTGTGCGTCTGCTATTAATTTTGTCTTGTTCTGATGAGTTCATTTGATCTCTGGCTTGTTGGTTTATTCACAGCATCTCCTGTTGCACATGGCCATCCTCTATTTGGCCCTTAGATGCTGATTCATTCTTCATCTTTAGCAATGTTATGTGCATCATAGAAGGGGGGGTGGGCTCCCACCCCCAAACTGGAGGTTGCATCTCCAAAGTGGATTCCTCCCATAGCCCTGCCTCTGCTGTGGCAGGAGGAACAGGTTGGGGGAATGGCCACCTGCTTGGCTGACTACAAACATCCAGCCCCCGGGGTCCCTCTGTGGCTTCCGCTTCCACATGTTCTGCAGGCTGGGCAGGAATTCAGATGTCTACTCCTGGCCCTGAAATCCCAGGTGCCATGTGACAGGGACAGCTGTGGACTGGACAGTTCACCACTTGGCTGAAGTTTGAGCTGTCAAAGAGCGCGTGGGAAATGACATGCTCCCACGGAAGGGCTGGAATGTGGTGATCATAGCGCACACATATGACCCATCATAGCATGTGGCTGAAAGCCAGTGTGAGGTAGGGCTTTCAGAGCTAGGGGACGGCATGGGAATGGTGCCAAGTGTGTAGCTGCTGGTGAGCTGAGGGTTTTGATGGCACATGACAGGGCTTTGGAAATCGACATCATGCCAGGGAAGGCCGCAGATCCCAGTATGTAGGTGTCTGGGTGAACCAGGGACCTGAGGAAGCCAGGCTCCAAGGCAGGCTCCAATCCCAGCTCTATTCCTATGAACCTTTGGGCAAATTCTCTGACTTCGTTCGGCTTCAGTTTCCTTATCTGTGAAATGGGTGAGACATAACTCTTTATTTTCCAGGCCTCCCTGGTCCCAGAGATCTATGTTTTATAGACCTGGAAATCACTTATTTCTGGAGTCAGCTCTGACCCAGAGAGAGGCTTGGAGGGAGGGTCTCAGTCATCTAGAGACCCACAGTGTAACTCAGAATCCAGGGTACTTTGTTGAGTTGTGACCAGTTGACCGGGCACCAAGTGAGGGGGCAATACCAAGCTAGGTTATTCCTACCCCATTTGAGAGCCCCTGCCTTGGTCAGAAGATCCCCCACTCCAAGGACTCACTTCTCCCTAAGGGTCCCTATAAGTGCCACTATCTGTCTAACACACCTGTCCATCTGTCCATCCTTCCACTCATGTCTGTGTCTATCTGACTCATCTGTCCATCTGTTTGTACACTCATCCATCAAACAACCCATCTATCTATCTATCCATCACCCATGTACCCATTCCACAAACCCAGGCTGTATAGGCCATGCCTCATTGTCAAAGAATGAAAAGCGTGTCCCTGTCCACAGTGAGCTCAAGGAGTCTGGGAACAGAGGCCAGCAGAGACGATCTCCACACAGTAAGTAGAGAAGAGATGCAGGGGGGAGAGAGAAAGAGAGGGAGGCCTAAGCCGGGATGTGACACTGAATTTGGAAGCAAGTGTGGGTGTCATCTGAGCGATTTGAACAGGGACAGGAGGGAGTAGAGGCCTAGAGGTGGGGGGATTGAGTCTGGATGGAGCCATGATGGGGGCTGGGGCTCAGGGGAGCTGCAGCTGAGCAGGCCAATGTCAACTGGAAGTACATTGGTAGGAATGATGTCAAAACCTTGGGCACACTGCAGGGCTGCTTGGAGAGAGAGAGAAGCTGTCTGAGGCAGGTTATCAGAACCCCACTCTCATGCCTGCCAGAGTGACGTCAGGTAACTCTGTGAGGCCCAGTCCCCAATGATGACGTCACAGGTTGACCTTTTACCCTCCTGGGACCCACCTAGTTCCTGAGTCATACGTGGTCAGCACACTGAGGACCATGTGAACATGTAGCCTGGCCTGGAGCTAATTGTTCTTGTCTCTGCTGTACCAGAGGGACTTTAGCTGAGGGGAAGGAGGTTTGGATAGGAGCCATCACTGAGGGCTCTAGTCATGGGATGGCCAACATGCCAAGAATGAGCTGAGTCACTGTTCCAGTCATCAGCCTGGGCCTCAGGGTCCATGGGTGGGAGATGGGAGCCCATTCTCTCTGCTCATAGCTGCCTCAGGGTAGCTCTCCAGACAGCAGACCCTCCACTCAGAAACTGCCCCTTGAGAACCCCTGTGTTTAAAATATGCTCAAGAAAAATGGCTTGAGATGTAGCAGGGGGAGAGGTCCTAAATGGAGCATCCCCTAAGACTCTAGCGGGGAGTGTGTCTTTTTTTTTTTTTTCTAAGACAATCTCACAAAACCTAGGCTGGTCTCAAGCTGCTATGTCACGAGGATGACCTTGAACTTCTGATCCTCCTGCCAAGTGCTGGGATTTTAGGTGTGAGCTATCTCACCCAGTTTATTGGATGCTGGGAACTGAACCCAGGACTTCATGTATGCTAGACAAGCATGCTACCAACTAAGCTACATCCTAGCCTGGAGAAGCTCTTCTAAATCCAAGAGTCCCATACACTCCACACTCAGGAGAGCAGACAGGTCCAAAGTTGGAAGCTACACAACCAGTGTTCACTCCTGCTAATCTCTCCTGACTCTGGTGCTGCCCAGCCCCGTGCTGGGGACACCCAGGGTAGCTGGGTCCAGCCCTGTGGGTCCTTAGAGGCCGGGAGGTTAGGAGATAGCTTCTCCCAAGACATACACAGGCAGCTCAGAGACAGACAGTCAGATCTCAGTTGGACTGCCACCAATCCCCTGGAGAAAGTGGCTGCAGGGGGCTGTGTGCAGAGATGTGCATTGCAAGAAAGTTAACTATGATGAGTGTACCCTCTCCTGATTGCCTTATGCAGTGTCTTAGTTAGGGTTTCTACTGCTGTGAAGAGACACCATGACCACAGCAACTCTTACAAAGGAAAACATTCAGTTGAGGTGGTGGCTTACAGTTTCAGAGGTTCAGTCCATTATCATCACGGCAGGAGCATGGCGGCATGCAGGCAGACATGGTGCTGGCTACATCTTGATCAGAAGGCAACAGGAAAGGACTGAATATCACACTGAGTGAAGCTTGAGCAAGAGAGACCTCAAAGGCCACCCCCACAGCGACACAACTTCTTCCAACAAGGTCACACCTACTCCAACACAGCCACACCTCCTAATAATGCCACTTCTTATGAGCTTATGGGGGCCAGTTACATTCAAACTACCACAGCAAGTGACAACTGACCCCTCCTCAGGTAGAGAGGTTGAGGGAACCCCCTGACTAGAAGGCTCAGGGCCTACAGCATGCTCAGGGCTCAGAAGTGCCATCTGCCTGTCTGCTCATTCCACAGCCAGACGAAAAACATGGATGTGGGCTGATCTAGACAAGGCCCTCCAAAGAGCAATGAATAGACCCAGGGAGGCCAGTCCTTTCCTGTTCTTACAAAGACTGAGGCAAATGGTACCCCAGTCAACTGCTGTTGTGACTTGGAAGGGTCCTTAAAGCACACCCCTCAGTCCCCAGACAGGATCTAAGTGTGACTGGCACTCATACTTCAGCTCCTCCATAATTTCAGGTCTGAATACAGATGTCCTATCTCTACAGCAAAGACTTAGGGTATTTAGTATGAACCACAGGCGGTTCTGACCAACTTCAAATATTAAATCATTTCATTATGTCAGCATCCCCATAAATTGTACTGTTGCCGCCATCCCCACTCCAGAGATGGGGAAACTGAGGCACTGAAAAGTTGCATTAACCTTACAGAACTAGTCAGTAAAGGCATAACCAGAATCAGAGTGTCCTCTGTGTGTGTGTCTCCTGAGGGAATGCCACTTTCCCAGGGGTGCTTAGAAAGGGCCTAGTCCCTGCTCAGCCGTTGCAGCAGGATGCTCAGGGATGGTGTGGAAGATTGCTGTCCCCCTGTCCACTCACTTGGCTGGCCCTGAGGTAAACAGGGCTCAGCTGTGGCTTCAGATGGTTCCTGCCAAGCTGGCACTTGGGGCCCTAAGGGTACCCAGGGGATCCCAGCCCAACAGCTGGGCGACCTCAGGGCCAGCATGTCCGTAAACATCCCAGTGAGCCAGCCCCACATGGTTTGGCTGGCCTCATGTGGTTTCCTATGACATGGCCACTTCCACCGCCTCTGCCTATCTGGGCTTCCGGTAATGGTATGTTTTCTCTGGAGCTGGTGGTACTGGTGGCATGGAGCCCTGGGGACTTCCTGCCCACTCCTTTTCCTCCGTGGGGTCTTCTTTCCCTCAAGAAGGCTGAGGATGTGCTGCCCAGGGGCTCAGACACCTTGCACTACCCAAGGCACCCCAGGAGGTATAGGCTAGAGCTGGGGGGTACCCTGGGCATCACCCCCATCACAAACCTAGGTCTTCGTCCCTGCAGCAGGAAGGGTGGGGATCCGGCAGAAACAACTGCATCCATGAGCCTGGAAGACGGCTCAGTCAGTAAAGTTCTTGCTGCTCCAACCATGATGACTTGAGTCTGGATCCCCAGTGCCTATGTAAAAGCTGGGCATGGTGACATGTATGGATAGTCCCAGCACTGGGGATAAAGAAACAGGAGGGTTCCTGGGGCTTGCTGCTCAGCCAGTCAAATCAGTGAGCTCCAGATTCAGTGAGAGACCATGTCTCAAGAAATAAAGCAGAGTGATAAAGGACGACACAATGTCAGCCTCTGGCCTCCACACATATGTAGACACATATGTGCACACACAACACACACAGAGGGGTGGGGGAAACCACTGCATCCTCAGAGAGTTCTGCATGAAAGTCGTCCCTACATCATCCCGGAAGTGACGTCACTGCGATGCTCATTTTACTGAAGGAGGAACTGAAGTGTTCGAGAGTGCAATGGCTTTTCCAGCAGGGTCACAAAGGCTGGACTGGGATTTGACCCCCACGAGGTGGATGCTGGGTCTCTGCACCCACTCTCCAGGCTCACTGCCTCTTTAAAGATGGTTGGGACTTGCGGGGGTTGGGGACCATGGCTCAGTAGTGAGACACTTGCCTGGCAATATAAGGACCTGGGGTCCCCCTCCAACACTGAGGGGGAAAGACAGCCTGCAAGCACCTTCTAGACCCAGCTGCCTGCCATTCAGACAGGAAGAAGGTGTGGTGGTTTGAATGAAAATGGCCCTCACAGCCTCATAGGGAGTGGCACTATTAGGAGGTGTGGCCTTGTTGGAGAACATCATTGTAGGGATGGGCCTTGAGCTCTCTTTTTCTCAAGCTTCCCTCAGTGTGACAGTCAGTTGACTTCCTGTTGCCTCTGAGTCAAGATGCAGGACTCTGCTCCAGCACCACATCTGCCTGCACGCTGCCACGCTCTCCTTCATGACCATAATGGACTGAACCTCTGAAACTGTAAGTGAGCCGCCCTCAAATGTTTTCTTCATGTAAGCGTTGCCGTGGTCATGGTGTCTCTTCACAGCAATAGTAACCCTAAGACAGTAGGGTACCCCCACTTGTGGGAAGGCAAAGGGGTAAGTCCATTTCCTGCTCACCTCTAGCCCCTTCGTGAAGTGACAAAGACTGGTAGGCAGGGCTGAGCTATGTGGAGAATCCTGAGTAGAGCCTGCATGTGGCAAGATACAGGACCACTCATGGCCTGGATGGAAAGTGAATTACAAATGGGGAACAGGGAGAAAAACTAAGTTTGTGCAAATAAAGAGGCTTAGTATAGCTCCTGGTGATAGCCCACCGCCCTAAGTCAAAATCATTCACTTCATGTCCCACTTCATCAAAATCGATGTGTACCATGTGAGGCTGGAGCCTGCTGGAGCCGGAAGTGAACCTCGCTCCCACTGAGTCCCAGCTCCTACCTACAATGGTTGGGTGCTATCAGTGAGAGAAGGCACGGAAGGAAGCAGGGACCAGGAACAGGCACCCACAGGCCCTCAGCAGCCCCTTCACCAGGAAGCTGACCATGAGTCAGGGTCCATATCTTGGACCCACCAGTGCTGGAATGAAACCCTGGCCTGGTACCCAGACATCTTGTCAACCCCCGAGCGCTGCATCCTTTGCATAATGTATATGTTGATGAGGAAGGAGCTACTCTGAGGATCCATGCAGACCTGAACAGGCTTGTCTCAGTAGCACAGTGTTCCAGGATTTATACAGAGAGATGGCTTTGCAAACAGGAGTCAGGATCACCCCCACTAACGTTACTATCAACACCTAAAGGCAAACATCACCTCTACCCAGAAGTAGCTGGTTCTATCCAGAGATGCTTTTCCCCCATCTCCATGTCGTCAGATTCCTGTGACCTGATTAACTGAGGAAGGCCAATCCTTGTATTGGGCATTGGGGTCCCTGCCTGGAGCCACCCGTGTGTTCTCTGGTGGAGAAAGCCTGTTAGATGTGGAAGAACAAGAGTGTTCTGGACTCCCCACTCGTGGGTTTGGAGGTTGATACCATCTTGAATCTACTCTAAATGTTAGCCTTTCCTCAAAGTGCATCTTTGGATGAGTTACTTAACAGTTATATGCCTCAGTTTCTTCAAAATGTGCATGCCTACCATTTAGACTTCACAGGACCATCATAAAGATTAGAAGAGACCAGCACAGTGCCTGGCACATGCCAAACACTCATCAACTGGTTGTATGTGGGGTTTTTTGAGGGGTGGGTGGGTGAGTGTCAGAGGTCAGTTTCTGGTATTATTCCTCAGCCACCATCTACTTTGTTTTCTGAGACAGATTCTCTTACTGGCCTGGAACTGGCCAAGTACACTCGGCTGGCTTGCCGGCAAGCCCCAGAGATCAGCCTGTCCCTGCCTCCCCAGTAGTTGGATTACAATTACTCAACACCACAGCCAGCTTCAGATGGGAGATCAATTCAGATCCTCCTGCTCTCGTGGAAAGCACTTTACTCAGACAGCTGTTCACTGTCACTGTTCACATGGCATCAGGACAGAGAAGATGCAGACCTCGGAAGGTACAGGAGAGCAGAGCAATTATATGCACTAACAGGGAACAGGGAACAAGAGAGTGTGGCTGCATGGGTGAAGAAGAGGTGGAGGGATGCTCTGGGGGATCCAAGAGGGACCATGGCTAGGAAATGGGTCCTGCCTACTGCAGAAAAGCAGCCAATAGAAAACGTAGGAGTTGGAGTTGGGGCTTCAGGACAGAGCACGTGCCTAACACGTGGTGCCCTGGGACCCATCTGCAGTACTACAAAAATGAAGGTTATTCTAGGTGTCTGGTTAGCCTTCCCTGCCAGATCTGGTGCAAAACCACGTCGACAATCATCCCTTTTTTGATGATGTGAAAACAATGACTTGCCCAGGCTGGTGCCTGTCCAATCACATAGCTGGGAAGGCAAAGACAGATCTTAGCTCTCTTTGGTGTTAAAGCCCACTTCACCCTGCACTTCTGCCTCCCAGCTGAGGATGGATGGCGCCAGGCCTCCTCCCCAGCAGCTTAATGTCTGTGAGAGCTGCTTAGAACCAGGACTGTTTCAAGAGCCAGTTTCTGGCCTCTAGGGTAGAGGCTGGAAATGCCTGTCCACATTCCTGGGTGTTAAGTCTGGGGACGCAGGCTCCCGCCGTCAGCCATCACATTCCCCAGAAAGAATCTCTATTCATAACAAACCCCAAAGGTCACTCGTCTGGGATGGAGCACTTCTGCCTCCACCCCAGGGCAGGGAAGAAGGGCGCAGGCTTCATTAAGAGCACTCGGGTTCCCAGAGGTGCGACCTGCTCCCGACAGCTCTGAGTCCCCATCTTCTCCCAGGTGCCCCCAGCAGCTGGTGTCTAGATAGGACAAGCAGACCAAGAGAGTGCAGGAACTGGACCTAGAGAGAGCCCCAGGGCAGGCAGCCTCATTACCTCCTAGCTGGGTTCTTTTCCTGTGCTTCAGTTTCCTTTCCGGACCACACCTACTGCACACGGTTGTCATGGAGAGCCGTGAGATCTTTCCATTCAGTGATCACTTATTGAAAGCCCACCAGCTGCCAGGGAGTAAAAACAGATTCAACTCTCCACCTTCAAGTCTTCTAAAAGGAAATCTCGGGATGATTGTGATTTTCTTTAGAAAATGTTGGCACTAAAGAAACAGAACAAATTGAGGAGAATGTCAACAGCTGTGGAACTGAAATGATGGATAAACAGCAAATGCTTTCTGTATGTTTGATTTTTTTTAGGAATAAAAAGAAAGAAAAGAGAAGGGGAGAGAGAGAGAGAAGGAGAAAAGACAGAGAAAACAGGGTGGTAGTAATCGCTGTTATGACCTCTCCCAGGCAGGGCTGCTGTCTCCAACAGGATACTACAGAAATACGGGACATGATGATTGGCACATAGTAGGGTTCTGCTGGAAGTGGGTCCAAACCCTGGCTTAGCCTTATCGTTGTAGGACTCCTAGGTAAACTGATGTTAGAGCCACAGGAGGATGGTGGGTCGTTAAGTTGTTAAACAGTAAATTTTATGAGTTGTTTCCCTGAGTCTGGCCACTGGGGTAAGGCACTGTGGGCCACTGGGGTTAGGCTCCAGGTGTCTGTGTAAGACAGTTACACAGCTAGCTTACAGTTACAGGTTTAGTCCGTTTGTCATCACAGCAGGACACGGTGGTGTGCTGAGAGTTCTACATCTTGATGCAGCCTGATTGTTGAAGTGTGGGAATTTTTATTTATTTTTGACCTTTGTCCCTCTATTTCCCCCTTGACAGATCAGCAAGATCAAATCATTGAAAGTAGCAAATATCATCTTTCTTCTGGAGCCGCCTCAGAGCTGAGTAGGGGTGATGGGACCCTAATTAGCATTGCTAATCTGCCATAGGATCATAGGACAGGGTGACGGCTAATACTGAGTGACAATTCACAGGGTTCAGAATCACAACAGAGAGATGCATCTGGGCATGTCTGTAAGGGTTGTCTAGAGTAGGTTAACTGAAGTGGGAGGACACCTAACTGTGGGCAGCGCCGTTCTTTGGGGTGGGGAACTGGACTACATAAAAAGCAGAATGTTAAGTGAATGCCAGCACTATCTCTCTCTGCTTCCTGACAAACGCACGCAGTGTGTCCAGCCATCTCAAGCTCCTGTTCCCATGGCATCCAGATACACCCTGAGGGACAGCACCCTCACACGAAGCCAAAGTCAACCTTTCCTTCCTTCAGTTGCTTTTGTTGGGTATTTTGGTCACTATAACTAGAAAAGTAACAAAGAGGAAGTTAGTACCAGGAGTGGGGTACTAAATGTGATGAAGTTCCGTGGTTCAGAGGACTGTGGAACAAGTTCTCAGGAGAAATGTGGAAGAATTTGTAGGTTTGGACTAGAAAAATCTCTTGAATGCTACAAGCAGAGCTTAATGGGCCATTCTGGCGGGAGTTTGGAAGACCGGAATGCTGGGGAAATGCAGACAGTAAGACCTGACTTGAAAGGGTGCTGCAGTTTTCCTTCTCACTGAAGTGATGAAACCTTCTGACCAAAATCAACTTGGGGAAGAAAAGGGTTTATTTCAACTTATATTTCCAGGCCACAGTCCATCACTGAGGGAAGTCAAGGCAGGAACTCAAACAAGGCAGGAACTTGAAGCAGAAACCATGGAGGACTGCTATTTTTCTGGCTGGATCTCTGGCTCACACACAGATTCATTCTTATACAGCCCAGGACCACCCACCCAGGAAACTGTGCTGTTCGCAGTGGGCTGAGCTCTCCTACTTCAATTAAGACAATCCTTCATAGGCATGTCCATAGGCAAACCTGATAAAGACAACTACTCAGCTGAGACCTCTTTTTCAGGTAATTTAGCTTGTATCAATGCTCGTTAGAGTTTCTATTGCTGTGAAGAGACACCATGACCACAGCAACTCTTAAAAAGGAAAACATTTAACCAGGGCTAGCTTACAGTTACAGGTTTAGTCCGTTTATCATCATGGCAGGACACGGTGGTGTGCTGAGAGTTCTACATCTTGATCAGCAGGCAGCAGAAAGAGTCTGTGTGCTACAATAGGCCTAACTTGAGCATATATGAGACCTCAAAGCCCACCCCCACAGTGACACACTTCCTCCAATAAGTCCACACCTACTCCAACAAAGCCACACCTCCTAATAGTTCCACCTGCTCTGGGCCAAGCATTCAAACACATGAATCCATGGGGGCTATACCTGTTCAAACCACCACAGAAAACTCGACAGTTAACGCTAACTGGACAGAGGGGTACTAGGACTCCACAAGGAACTGGGTCATTCTTGTTACATTCTAGCAGAGAATCTGGCTGGATTCTGCTCCTGTCCTGAAAACTTGAGTGAGGCTGAATACAGGAGTCGTGGGCTTATTTGTTTGGTGAAGGAAATTTCCAGACAGGAGAGAACTCAGGCTGTGCATGAATGCCGATTAATGCTCTCAGCCAGGCCAGAGTCAGAGGGGGGAAAAGATGGAACAAAGGGTGGATGACATGGCTGGGGGGGAGGGGGCTCTAAGCTGACAACCAGAATTCAATCCCCAGGACCCACATAGTGGAAAGACAGACCTGATTCCTACAGACTGTTCTCTGCCCTCCTAAATAAATGTAATTGGGGGACAGAGTGATGGCTCAGTGGTTAAGAGTCCTTCCTGCTTCTCCAGAGGCTTCGGGTTCAGTTCTCAGCACCTACAACAGGCAGCTCATAACCTCCTGTAACTGCAGGGGATCTGATTGGTGTCTCTTCTGGCTCCTGAAGGTTCTTATAGACACACATGAATAAATACTAAACTTTAAGAAATCAAATGGAGCCCAAAGACATGAAAAATAAGGCCTTTGACAAGAAAGGGTGGGAGCAAGCTTAATGTTACAGACAGGGCGGGTTTGAAAACCACAGTCATTACTTAAGAGCTAAGAATCACTGAAGAGAAACCTGGTCCTCTGCACTGTGTCTCTGAAGTTCATGACTTTTTTTTAAACTCAAAGACTCTGAATTTATACTTTCTCAGTCAGTGCTGGAACTTTGAAAGACTGTAAGGATTCTGACACTGGACAATATGGATTTTGCATCATGAGACAGTCATGAGCCTGTGGGAAAGGTGCCCTGAGGGATGATGGACGGTTCCAGCTTTAAGAATGATATGTTAGGGTGGCGTTGTGATGGTTGATATTGATTTTCAACTTCACAGGATCTGGAATCATTCAAGAGAGATGCCTCTGGGCTTATACACGAAGGGTTATCTGGATTAGGTTAATTAAAGTGAGAAGACCCACCCTAAATGTGGGTGGCTCTATTTCATGGGGTGAGGTCCCAGATTGCATAAGAAAAATGAATCCATCTGTCCCTGCTTCCTGACTATGGGCGCAAGGTGACCAGCTAACTCAAGCTCCAGCCCATTGTGAATTCCTCAACATGACGGACTGTACTCCCAAGCTGTGAGCCAAAATAAACAGGTCCTTCCTTAAGGCATTTCTGCCAGGTATGTTAACACAGCAACTAGAAAATGAACTACTACAGACAGTAAGGTATAGAATTCTCCAGAAGCACACCAGAGATGGGAGGGAATGGCTACTGAAAGAAGTGGAAGGCCAGATTATGGGACCACCACTTGGAGATGGAGAGGCCTTCAGTGATGGTAATGGTTGACATCTCTGAGATGGTAATGGCAATGGTTGATAACTATGAGATGGCGTATTAGTTGGGATTCTCTAGAGGAACATGAGTGATAGAATGAATCTATCTATATAAAAGGGGAGGGGTCATTAAAATGGCTTATAGGGTGTGGTCCAGCTAGCCCAACTACGGCTGTCTCCCAATGGCAAGTCTGAGAATCCAGTAGTTGTTCAGTCCACGCAGCTGGATGTCTCAGCTGGCCTTCAGTATACTCCAGCTCTGAAGAAGTAGGCTCTAATGCCAGTGAAGTCAGAGTGGGAACAAGCAGGCAGAGAGCAAGCGCTGCCTTCTTCCTGTCCTTTACACAGGCTGCCGGCAGAAGGTGTGGCCCAGATTTAAGATGGATATTCCACAAGAGCTCTGGTGGCACACACCTTTAATCCCAGCACTCGGGAGGCAGAGGCAGCAGGATCTCTGAGTTCAAGGCCACCCTGGTCTTCTAAGCTAGCTCCAGGACAGCCAAAGAAATGTAGAGAAACCCTGTCTTGAAAAAACAAAAACAGACAAACAACAACAAAAAAAGATGAATAGTCATACCTCAAAAGATTTGGATTTAGGGTAGATTTTCCCATCTCAAGTGATTTAATTAGGAAAAAAAAATCCTTCACAGGCATATCCAGCTACTTGGGTTTCAGTTAATTCCAGATGTAGTCAAGTTCACAACCAATAATAGCCATGGCAGATGGTAATGGTTGATATCTCTGATGGCAAAGGCCTGAGACAGTATAATCTGGACCTTAATATCATGTTGTCTGGAAGATAACAATTATGTTGGCTAGTTTTCATGTCAACTTGACACAAGCTAGGTTCATCTAGGAAGAAGAAATCTTAATCAAGAAAATGTCTCCATAGGACTGACCTCTGGGAAAGTCTGTAGGGCATTTCTTGATTGATGACTGACATGGGAGGCCCAGCCCATTATGAGTGGTGCCACCTCTGAGCTGGTAGTCCTGGATGTATAAGAAAGCAGGCTGAGCAAGCCATGCAGAGCAAGCCAGTAAGCAGCACCGCTCCAGGGCTTCTGCATCAGTTCCCACCTCCAGGTTCCCACTCTGAGTTCCTGCCGCAGCTTCCCTTGGTGATGGACTTATAAGCTATAAGAGGAAATAAATAAACCCTTTCCTCCCAAAGTTGCTTTAGGTCATGATGTTTTATCCTAGCAATAGAAACCTAAGGCACCAATGACACCAGAAAGAAGGTTAGGTAAGCAGGAGCTGAAAATATAAAGCAGGATGAAAAACAGCAAGAAAGGGGCCATGGGAACCAAGAGAGGCCAAGTCCATCTGGAGAAGTTGCCCGGGAATTGTCCCTGCCAGGAATTCTGGAAGAAACAACTTGACTAGCCTTGGAGAAGGCAGGGGCTGGAAATACAGAGCAGAATAAGAAATCCTGCTAGGGAGAAAATGGAGGCCAACCATGGCCATGACAGATATTTTCCAGAAAAATGACTGGACATACAAGCCTTGAGAGGAAGAACAGAGCAGTGGACCAGACTTGAAGGATAAACCCTACCTCTCAAGGATGAGAGCAGGAAGACACAACTGTGGTGTTATGGTGGGGTGCTTCATCTTTCCTGGAAGCCCCCCGTGAAGCAGGAGAGAAGACAGGAGATAGGTTTAGATATGGTCAGTTAGTGTGTACTCAGCGTGTGCTGGGGGACATCCTGCTGGGGAGTCCCCTGGAGTTTGAGACTCTTAAGCTGAGTTAAGGGGTATGTCTGCAGCAATGTGCAGGCTGTGTAAGCGAGCCTGAGGTTGGGTGTGACAGATCCTGCTGTGATGGAGATTTTTCATGAAGCGGAGAGTTGGGTTTCTCCTTACTCAGAGCCAGACAAATTAGTTTTGACGGAAGAACAGGACATCTTGAAAAGATTTTCATGATAGTAGAGAAAGGACCTGCCTGGTGGGACATGGGTAAGGGTGATCCTGGGTGGCATAAGGACGTCTTCCATCTGGATAATTCCAAATCAGAAGCTATGTATAGGCCTCTATAGGGTTACTTCTCTGGTTAGTACTTGGGTCCCTCTAAAAGGAGCCGAATAAGGTCACCTGAATGACTGTAGGTCTGAAGGACCACTGAGGCCCCAGCTGAATCAGGGCAGGATGAGAGCTGGGAAATTTTGTTTCTTGATACTATTTTGTTTGGTGTTGATTTCCTCCTGAGGGTCTCAGGCCAGATGGATGGTCAAGAGTTGATCTTTTTTTCATTAAACTGTTAAGATCAGTAGAAATACTTCAATGGTTACACTTTTTTTTGTTGTTTGATGTTGTTCTTGTTTTGGTTTTTGTTTTTGTTTTCTTCAAGATCTGGAACTTGCTCTCTAGTCCAGGCTAGCCTGGAACTCAGAGATCCACCTGCCTCCTGAGTGCTGGGATTAAAGGTGTGTGCCACCACCGCCCCACTCAAGGGCTACTCTTAAGGGGCTTAATTTTCCTTCTATTTGTGTGCTAGGGTGGATCAGGGTCTTGAGGACCGTGTAATTGGGGGACATTTCTTCCTCTGACTGATTCTCTACCTTGCAGGATGTGGGCCTTGTTAGTTTCATCTCTGGGGTCTCCATGGTCTTTCTGACCAAGCCGACAGATTTTTATGAGATCAAACCAATTTTTTCAGAGTCGTAGGACCCCTTGAGAGGGGTCTCATTGTCCCCTTCATCCTGGCTGACCTTGGAGGACAAGGAATACAAGATTGGTTAACCCTTTTTCCCTCTTCAAGCTTAGGAGGCGAATACGCAGAAGGACAGTTTCACCCCTCTTGAAGATGAAATAACACATTTTAGTTTTAATTTTTTTGTGTGACATTTAGACAAAGCTTAGGGGAAAACATGTTTTGAAATGACCAATTTTGTTGTTAAAGACTTCAGTGTCTAAGTTGGACAGACTTAGTAAAAAATAAAATAAATAAAAGTAAGTAATAAAACAAAATCTTTGTTCTTGAATTCAGTTATTGTAAGTGTTATCTGGGACAGATCTTAGGAGAACTTCACTGTTTGGAACAGAAGCTAAACTTGTTCTACATCAGTATATTGACCTCAGGAGTTTAAAAAGCTCTCATCACCATGGGTGTACCGCCTTAAAGTCTGAACTTTGGCAAACATTTCTGGTTCAGACCTCATCATTCCCATTCCATTTTGGAAAAAAAAAGTCTTGTTTTACCTATCTTATATATCCCTCTCAAAATATTCATTTTTTAACCTTTTTTTTTTTTTACAATCTTCATACTTATTTGTTTTTCACAGTGTGCATATTTCCCCAGAGAGCTACATAAAGGTGTTTCATCTCCAGATTGTTTCTTTGCTTTTGGCATCCATAGCCTTGGGAACTTTTCTTAAGTCCCAGGAAGGAGCCCAGGCCCATTGTCCAGCTGTTTGTCTTCCTTGTGGTCTTGTTTTTCTTCAGAGTGGTCACACTTTCTAGCCTTGAGGAAGAAGACATTACAAGAAGGGGACATTGGTTTTGAGGGGTCACTGTTGACAGTCCTTATAAGAGGAAATATGAGCATGAGAGAAAGTGAGATCTCACTTCTTTTCCTAGGAAAGCGCCTCTTCAGGAAGGGCATAGAAAGAAGTTGGTAGTCCTCAACTGAGTCCCAGTGCTGTCCCCAGAGAGGCAGAACGAGGCAGCAGAGAGAGCAAAATTAACCATGACGCTGTATACACACACTGTCGGCAGACATTCGATGTGGTTATAGGTAGCATCGGGGAAAGGGAGGTGGAGCAAAGGATAATGTTCTCACAGTACAGAATACAGCCGGAAGGGAACACATCCTTAGGATGAGTTGGAGGGAAGAGTAGGTGTGAAAACCACAGTGGGTACCAATGAAGGTGCAACTTTAACTCAAAAAGTATTACTAGTAGGAGACAGGCCTTCCATTTGTCTGCAAGGGACTTAAGCATCACTCTAAGCTAGAGCATCCCACTAAGAATGGAGGGCCTCCAGCTTCTGAAACTGAAACTCCGATTGACTCTGGAGCTTCCTGGGTCATGGCACCAGAGTGTCCAGTTGGTCAGACTGGACCGACATCAAAAAGGAATTCACAAATAGAAACCAGCTGTGGATTGGTCATGAGAGACAGGAAAACTATTATCCCATAGATGTGAAAGCTTGGTCACCTGCACGTTTCTTGGACCCGGAAATCTGACCAAGAGAGAAGTGTCAGGCTTGTAAGTAATGGCCGTGTGGACACTGCTCCCTTCTGCTCTGGGAAGTGCACTCCTTCAGCAAGAGAGGAGTGAGGAGAGAGAGGAAGAGGAAAGCCCTCATGATAGGTGTGTGAGGGGATTTCCAGAAGGAAGGAAAGTAGCCCTTGCCCTCATAGACTGATCCACAGGGGCCTCAGGCTTGTGGCCTGACAAGTGGCAGCAGCCTGAATGCCATGGTAGGGTGCTACCATAGCCGGAGTGCCTCAGCTCTCTCTGAACCACTCATCCTGCCACCACAAGCACCAGAGTAAGTGGCCGAGAGAGGCAGCGTGGGGAGTTTCTGTCCCCACAGGCCACCAACATGCTCTGGAAAAATGACACAGGGAAAGCCAGTGATGCAGAAGGTGAAAGACTTTACCAGGACGTGAAAGACAAAGGAGAATTTATTGAAATATACCACAGAAGAGGGTAGACCAGTCCCAGTGAGAGCATCACGTGGCTGAGAGGGGGCGGAACTGGAGGGAGAAGTGACTTATTGTGAGAAGCCCAGATCTGAGGGTCCAGGTGGGTGTCTCACTCCCTTGTTGTTTCCTTGAGACTGTCCATTTGAATAAGGAGCCATGGGTCATCAGAAATCAGGCCCAGGTACTGGGGATGTAGCTCAGTCAGTGAAGTACTTGCTTGTGCATGAGGATGTTAGTTTATTCTCCTGCATCTGAGTTTTAAAAGGCAGGTGGTACATTCCCATAATCTCAGTGCTGGGGAGTGGAGACCGGAGGATCCCTGTGACCCACAGGCCAGCATATAACCAATCAGCAAGTCTCAGGTCTGAATGAGACCTGTCTCAGAAACCAGAGTAGATGACTCCTGAGCAATGACACTCAGGGTTGGCCTCTGGCGCACACATACACACACACACACACACACACACACACACACACACACACGCGCGCACACACACACGTATATCCAACTGTGTGTGCATCTGCTCACACAGGAACACATACACACATACACACATAAGCTAAAAATAAAATGTTTTAAGATTTATTTGTGTGTGATTGTGTGAGTGTATGCACACATGTACATAGGTGCCCACAGAGGCTGGAAGTGGACCTTGGGTCCCCTGGAGCTAGAGTTACAGGTGGTTGGGAGCCACTGGACATGACTACTAAGAACTGAACTCAGGTCTTCATCAAGAACAACAAGCTCTCCTAACCACTGAGCTATCACTCCAACCCCAAGTTAATTTACTTTCAGAGCAATTGGAGGTGGCCAGAGGTGCCCACCACCGAGCTTAACAAACTCTCTTCAACTCCTGAAATCTCCAAGGTTAAAAAAGGAAACCAGTTTCTAACCTCCACACATGTGCCATGGTGTGAGCCCCCATCACCACACAAAATAAATGAATTTAAATGTAATAAAAAAATTAAAAAAGGAACTCAGGCTCCAGGTTTTATGTAAGACATCACAGGTCAGGCTCCAAACGGTTGTGGCCTAATTATTAAGTGTAGGAGTCTCGAGGGCTGTCTTTCTGTTGGGCACCCTAGGGTGCTCCGAGCACTGGGCGCTTTGTCACTGGGCAGTGGGTGGCACTCAGATCCTATCACCCTACCCTCTTGGCCTGCATCTCCAAGATTTGGTCTAGCCTGGTCTGCACACTCTAGGCACAGAGTTCTCTTCTTTGTATTATGTGCACTGGGCAAAGCCAGTCCTGACATGGTGGGTCCTGGTCCTCACTGCCCACTCTGGCTGGCATGTCATGAAGCCTTGGTTGTTCCACCTGGACAATGGGCACAGAGGACTCTTTGCTGTGCTCTGCAGAGATGCTATAGCTCCAGGGAGGCACAGGGCACACATTCTGTGAATGCATTTCACAGGCCCCTGCCCAGGTTCCCATCAAAGCTTTTGCCTGCTCTCATTTTACAGCTTTGGAAATGTCTTTGAACTAAGGACCCAGGGCTTCTGAATGGCAGAGCACTGGTTCCAGGCTCACCGAAGAGCTGACATGTGAGCCTGTGTGTGACAGCTCAGCTCTATGCCACGGATGTGGGAAGGGCTTAATCACTTTACTGTGGTTTTGAGCAGTCTCCATGTTAACCGAGAAGTGGGAAGGTAAACAGATGGCTGTGAGTTGACCAGTCCTCAGACCAATGTCCCTGAAACACAAAGGATGCCCAACCTGCTTCTGGGGCCATCAGGCCACTCACTCTTCTTGCTCAATGGTGATTGGTACCAAGTGGGAGGCAGAGAGGCACTGGTGTGTCTGAAGTTCCTCATCCAGTCCAGTCCTTCTGGCTGTGCAACTCTGGACAAGTATATCACCCTCTCTGAACCTCCTTAACAGTTATGTGTGACAGTGGGGCTAGAGGCTCTATTCCTAAGAACATGGATGCTTCTGACTGACATTCACAGACTTTTCACAGCAGCAGTGGCCCAGGAGAGAGGGTGTGGCTTTCCCAAGGGCTCAGGGTCAGGGCTCTTGCTCTGTGTGGAATCTGGATTCTGTTGCCCAGAACAGCCTCTCCTGGTGCCTGGAATTCCACCAGGAATGACTCATGCCTCTGGGAAGCCACTGGCCTCTCTCCACTGAGCAATAACAATAATAGTCGCCTGTGGTGGCTTCTCTGCCCAGAGCTTTCACACTGCGGTCCCAGCTGGCCCTTGGCACACTGCTGAGAGCAGATAGGTAGGTGAGGGCACCCGGCATCAGATCAGGAAGCCACTTACTCAAAGCTGCGTAGCAAGTGAGAGCCCAAACCTAGAGGCCTGGACTCCACTGGCTTCTTGGCCAGTGTCTCCCCTTCACACACACAATGTAAAAACATTTTAAAAGCTATATACAATAACTAAACCATAGAAGCTACCTAAATGTCCAATGACCAATGAATGGACAACCAAAATGTGGTATATCCATACAATGGAATATTATTCTGTCTTGAAAAATAAGGAAATTATGACTAATGCTACAACATTCTGCTAAGTGAAATAAATCAGTCACAAAAAAAACCCAAACATTGGATGATTCCAGTTAAATGAAGTATTTAAAAATAGTCCAATTCACAGGTATTCAAAGTGAAATTGCCAGGCCCTGGGTGAGAACAGGGACACCATTATTATTTGATGGATACAAAGTTTCAGGGTGAGAGCTGGGGCACAGTTGTTATTTGATGGATACAAAGTTTCAGGGTAAGAGCTAGGGCACAGTTGTTATTTGATGGATACAAAGTTTCACTTTTGTAGGAGGAAAAGTTCTATGAGTGGATGAGAAGGACTGCACACCATGTGCTTACTGCCATTGAACTGTACTTTTGAAAGTAAAGGTGGGCTGGGGTACAGTTCAAGGTGCAGCACATTCTAACTTGTGGGTGAGGTCCTGGGTTCAATTTCCAACACACGGAAAACCCCCCAAAGTTAAGACAGTAAGTGTTATTACGCTCTGCATGTATTTCCCCCACCACAGGCACACACACAGGAGCAGGTGTGGAAGCAGAGGTTGACGTCAGGTGGCTTTCTCTGTTACTCTCCTTTTCTGATACAGGGTCTCTCACTGAATCTGGAGCTGCCTGTCTCTGCTCCCCCGGTGCTAGCGTTTCAAACCAGTGCCACCATGCCTGGCTTTTTTCAGGGGTTCTGGGGATCTGAACTCAGGGCCTCACACTTGTGCAGCAATCACCTCACCCACTAAGCCATCCCCCTAGCCCCAAGACTAAAAACTCTAAAATGATGTTCCTAAGAGGAAGGTGGTAAGCCTTAGCATTCCACAGAACATGCACCATCAGGCTGGGGAGGTGGCTCAGCGGGTAAGGGCTCTGGTCATGCAAGCATGAGGACCTGAGTCCATCCTCAGAGTATGACGGCACACATCTGCAACCCTAGCATTAGAAGCCAGGGATAGGCAGATCCCAAGGGCTCTATGTCCAGCTAGCCTATCCAAATGCTGAGCTTTGGGTTCAATGAGAAACCGTGACTCACAAGTTAAGATGGAGTGTGAGAGAGGAAGACACCTGATGCTGACCTCTGACCCCTACCTGGGCATATGTACCCACACACTATACAACAGCACAATATAACACACACACACACACACACACAGAGAGAGAGAGAGAGAGAGAGAGAGAGAGAGAGAGAGAGAGAGAGAAGCAGAGAAAGAGACAGAGAGACACAGACAGACAGAGAGAATACCTTAGTTTATCATGATTTGTATCTGTTAGGATAAGCTAGGTCATGCTGCTGTAACAAACAGCCCCCCATCTGAGTTTAGCATCAGACAAGTGTCCCTGCACCATACTGCCCCCACATCGCTTCTTCCTTTCTACCCTAAGCATCCCTGTCTACACTCCAAGCCCAGGAAAAATCCACTGGCCCTGAAGCTCACCCATTCAGCTAGCCTGGATGGCCGGCAAGTCCCCAGGATCCCCCCGTGAACAAGCTGGTTCACTTTTCTCAACACAGTGGCTCACCTGGGAAACAGGAACAATCCCTCTGAGGTGAGAAGTCAAGGTCAATGCTAACTGTGGGAGCAGTTAGCATGGCCAAGGGCCTGTAGTCTGACTGTCCATGTTTGAAGTTCAGTGCAGGCTCTGGCACCCAGGCAGGGATGGCAGAAGCTTCATCTCCTGCCAGCAGGGCCCTTGGCTTGAAGATGAAGCCAGGAAGAAAGCCTTGCTCCAGCCAGCCTTGCGTCAGGGCTGGGGAATGGGTGGGATGGGGCCAGAGGCTGCAGGCAGTTGTCTCACGCCAGCCTGGAATACTTCCTCCCCAGGAATCTGTTTTCAATCAGTTGGTCTTTTTTCCCCTTCTTTTAATCTGACCCTGCCAAGGAACAAGCATGCAAACCAGTGTCAGCTCCCGCCTGGCTAACAGGAATCCCTTGGAATTTCTGCTTTTTATCATGGGATGTGGGACCCTGCCACCCACCATGGGTGCTCTTATTCTCCACACCTGTGTGTCTGTGTGTCCATCCCCAGCAACTAGCCTCTGCCCCCTTTGTCCAGGTCCATTCAACATACCCAAGACTAGGCCTTGGACCCTCTCCTACTGCAGCCTCCCCCATCTTCCCTCTGCTAACACAACCCCTCAGTCTTATCTTGTGGGGGCCAGGGCTCCATTCTTACCTTCTCTGATTGTCCTTTGAGGACAGCGGCAGTGCCCCTACGTCTTTGCAAGATCTCAGATGATCATGCCTTGGAAAAGCACTTTCATGACCACAGTAGCAATGAGAGGAGTTAGTAGATTATCCCCATTTGAGAGATGAGGAACCAGAGGCAATGAGTGGCAGGTGCAGGGATAGGGGGGCAGGACCTGTTCCTTTCCCCGGCTCCCACTCCCTCTGGCCACCCTGCTGAGCTGAGTACATGGGGGCTGTTCCTCCAGGAGAGGAAGGGCAGAAGGGTGGAAACTGGCAACTCTCTGAACTTGTTTTCTCTTCTAGACACACAGTGGGTCTGGACACACAGTGAGTCTGCATTTTGGCCACCAGCCTGTACTGGGAAATCCAAGCCTTTGTGGCAGACATATCAAAGTGAGTCCAATCCCCCTGTTGCTAGAGCAATGTCACTTTGCTCCTTGGTCAATACAGTGTGCTAAGAGAGACCTTGTGCTGGTTCTGAGTGAGCCCAGGCCTCAACCCTTTGTGTCTTCCTCCCAGTCTCTCCGTCTCTCTCTCCCTCCCCTATCTCTGTCACCTCTGCTCCCCAAGGGGACTATGCAGAACGGGAGCACAGAACCTATACAAGGTCAACTTCGACTGCAAACACAGTCTCAACCTAACAACAAGAATGTCCAGGGCTAGGGATGTAACTCAGCTGGTACAGTGCTGGCCTAGCATGCATGAGGCCCTGGACTCAGTCCCCAACACCGCATGAATAGGGCCATGGTGGCCTACATGTGTAATCCCAGCACTCTGGGAGGTAGCAGCAACCTCTGAAATTCAAGGCCCTCCTTGCCTGCATAGTAAATTCAATGCCAGCCTGGCTATATGAGACCTCGTGTGTTGGGGGTGGGTAAGGGGAAAGAGAGGAGAGGAGGGGAGGGGAGGGGAGAAGAGAGGAGAGGAGAGGAGATGGAACGGAAGGGGAGGGGAGGGGAGAGAGGACAGGAGAGGAGGGGAGGGGAGGGGAGGGGAAGGAAGGGGAGGGAGAAGAGGGGAGAAGAGAGGAATGAGAACATCCAGTCAGGATATGACTGAAATTCCCAATTTGGATTTATACCCCAGCTGGTATTCTTTTCTAGCCTTCCCCTCATGCCTCCAGTGAGGCTTGAGGCCCTGGTAGAGGTGAAAAAGAAGAAGAAGAAGAAGAAGAAGAAGAAGAAGAAGAAGAAGAAGAAGAAGAAGAAGAAGGGGGTCCCTCCAGGTGCCCCAGCCTGACTTGCCAGTTCTCTGGACCCATCGCCCATTGCAGTGGATCTCACAGTGATGGCCACACTCACAGGCCTCTCTCAACCTTGGCCTTGGGAGATGCATACCTCTCTTTCTGGGGTTCCCCTGTAAACCTCCTCCCCAGCCCTTGGGAGTCTATATCCTATGCCAGCTGTTGCGTCCTCTCATCCCTCCAGCAGGTCCTCTGGACAGGACAGCCCTCCTCCCCATATATGCACACACAACCCATATCTGATCTCAAAACTCCCCCCACCCACCCCAGTCCCCTGTCTGACACCTAGAGCTGTGCCCATGGAGTGCCTGTCCTGGCCCCGCCCACAGCACCTGATCTTTCTTCTGCAACTCATGGTCATTGATGGGGAGTGAGAAATTGAAGGCAGGCTCTGGCCTTCCCGTTAGCCTTTGTGCTTGTGACCCACTAAGGGACAGGCCAGCCTTCCAGGCTCATGTCTCTGGTTTCACATGGATATATTTAAAATCACAGAGCCCCTCCCCCACCCAGCATCTTACCCTCTCCTTCCCCCTTCAGTTCATTGTTTTGTACTTTTTGAGGTGCTGGGGAATCAATCCTAGAGTGTTGCAGGGCTCAGGCGAGTACCAAGTGTACTCTCAGGGAGCTACACACCAGCCCAATCTCTCCTCGGTTTTTAGAACCCACCATTTCCTGGAAATGCTCTCACCTTACAGACCCTTCACCTTGTTTGATTTAGTATGCTCTAAACTACCCAGCATGAAGCTCACTCTCCTCACTCTTAAGTGTATGCCGAGTGGCCATTAGGCAGCCGGTGCCAGTATTCACTCACAGAACTCTTTCTTATCGAAAGTGTAGCGGGGCGTGGAGTATAGCTCTGTGGTAGAGTACTTCCCTGGCATGCACAAGGCAAGGGGTTCACTCCACAGCTCTGCAGAAACAAAGGACCTCACCACCACCCAGTGTGTGTGTGTGTGTGTGTGTGTGTGTGTGTGTGTGTGTGTGTGTTACATATTCACACCTTGGATTTTGCAATGATGTGTACACATTTCACAGTAATAGCACATCTAAATTAGGACCAGCCACAATTCCAGGGCTTGTGGCCAGCGGCTGGTATGTGCGTGATCACTGATGGAGCAGCAACGGAGGTTTTTCTGTGTCTGTTACTGCCTGAACATTCTTGATTCTGAGAGATCGTGTCAGACTGACATTTATAGGCAGTAAAGCTAGCGCAATCCCACAGACAGTGCCCAAACTAATCTCCCTTGGCCCATCCCACCCTGGGTAGCTTTGCCTGATGGTTAAACAGTACCAGCTGGGGCAGAGCATGCTAACACACGGTTCTCTTCCTAGGCATGAAAGGCATTGCTTTCGGTATTAGAAGGCATGGCATTGCTCTGGCTGTGGACTGTTAGCTTGCCAGAGAGATAGATGCCTTTCACTCCCCTGCACCTCTCTCCTTGCTCCCCAGGTCCTCTTGGAGTCTGGGATGGAGCTGGGGCTGAAGGCTTGGTACTTCACAAATCGGTGAATTTGGCTGGCCAGAATGCTAGATGCCTTGCTGGGCATCATCTCTGAGGGCATGCCACCCCCTACTGGTCAAAATGAGTTTCATGTCCCTGACCAGGAAGCAGGGGCTTTTGAGCAGCTAGAACTCAGGGCTGGCCTCTGGATTCCAGGTGAGGAGCTTTGTCTGTCTAGGCTCACCACCTCCCCATCTGTCAAGTGGAAATGACCATGGTTCCCACCCCTAGGTTTGTGGGACAAGTGTTTAGGGGTGGGACCTGAACACACTCGGAGGAGGTGATGGACAACCAGTGCTAGCTATAGCATGTCTGGGATTGCTGACATTCTGAACGGGAGAGTCCAGAGCTGGTAAAGGAGACAGCTCATGGCTGCACTTCCATGGCCCAACAAAATCCAGCCAGTGTCTATCCCCGTTTCCTCTTCTGTGGAATGGCCTCCTCACTGTCCAGCAAAGAGCTCAGACAAGCTGGATGAAGGAACCCTCACACTTGTGTAACCCTTCCCCGTGCCCAAGCCAACAGGGGCCCTGCCTCTCCCCGACACCAGGCTAAGCATCCATTCAGTGGCCACTGAGGCACTGGACTCACTGTCTCCAGGAGTAGTGGACACCTGGCAGTGCCTTCCCCAAACACGCTTCTCAGGGGTGCCCAGTGAAGCCCATTGCCATGGTTTTTGGAAGGGCTGGGTGAGGGGGGTACATTGAGATATTCTGATCCCCAGCATCAGGCATGATTCTCTTTGATGTTCAGCTCTTGCCTAAGTGACAATTACATTCAAATCATAGACAATGACAACCAAAATGTCTTCCTTTTGCAGATTGTGTAAGTCATGTGGCCATGTGAATGCATTGGTGAGGTCCTCCAAAGGCTATGGAAGCAGATGTGTAAGGGGGTGGAGAGCTTAAGGGGTCCAAGAATCCTCATTGGTCACCTCAAAGTCCAGCCCCCAGAGCCTCTCCTGGCCCAGGAGTGTCCATTGCTGGTGATGTCTTCCTCAGTTCTTCCCAACTACAAAGTCTTGAAGCTGCTTTCAGGGGATGGGGCTGGGTGGTTGATGGTGTCATTTTTCCATCCTAGATTATTTCTTTAATATGGTGACAATGCACTAGGAAATTGGTGCAGATATTATATTCATGTAAAGTACCTACATGTGAAAAATACTCATTGGATGGGGCCATTATTAGAATTTTTATCTGAGTCTGGCCTCTCCAGTTTGGAAGAAGCTAGAGCTTTGCTCTCTTTGCCCACTAGAGGACACCAGACATCACTAACCCGACCTGCCCAGCTCTGCACAGCTGGAATGCCCTCAGCTGCGGTGTCAGCATTGCTTCCTTCCTGCCTCAGAAGTTGCTCCCAGGCTAGCCAAGGGTACAGTAACTGTCCCTTGAACTGGTTGACAGGGTTGAAAAGGTCAGTTGCACTGGCCCACAAAATTTCTCTGAACTCCAGTGCTCAGAAAGGCAGCTTGTTCATCAAATCCAAAGCTTAGGCATCCTTCCCTGGCTGCATCCCACTGCCCAGGGCAGTGGGGACAAAGAGCTGGCTAAGCCAGCTCTTCACATTGTCTGTGTGGGTGCCTAGGCCTCTCTGAGCCTGTGTTTCCTTTGCTGTGCAATTTAAATATCAACACCTGCACTGGGCTAGACTCAGGATGGAAGAGCCTCCATATTCCCCCACCCTACTGCGTTCTAGGTCTTCAACACTGAGCCAGCTGGGAGCAGCCCCTAGCGCTGAAGAAACACTTCAGAAATGTTTTCATCTCTACCCTGATGGGAAGGCTTGCAAGGCCCTGGCCACCAGACTTAACCTGAAGAAGCAAGTTGAGACTTCATTCCTTTGATGCTGGTACACGCAGGAACCCAGCTCAGCCTCCTGCCCTACCATTACAAGGCATTTCATCACCACTGCCCGAAGCAAGGATGGAAAACCCAGAATGTCTACAGTGTCAGGAGGAGGCCTTCTTTCTGGCCAGCTGCTTTGACTAGGGCCAGCTCAGGGCCAGGAGGGAGCCCTCCCTTGACACCAACATCCCTGGGATCCCAGCAACTCTGGAAGCCTGCAGGAGGCATTCTGGAAATCTGGGTACCAAGGTGGAGATGGCGTGTCAATGAAGCAATCTCCATGGATCCTGAATCTGTAGAGAGGGCTTTTTTTGGACAACGCAGAGCTATACCTACCCCCTCATCTGTAGACGTTTGCTTGCAGCTTCCTTTTTTTCTCTCTCTGAGAGGGCTCATGTACCCTAGGCTGGCCCCAGACTTAATGTACCTGAGGATGACCTCCAACTCCTGATCCCTCTGCCTCCATCATGCCCATTTGGGATTGTGTTTTGTTTTGTTTCTGGCCTGGGATTTGGAGTCTCTACCTCCCAGGTGCTAGGCTAACCAGACAGTGTTGGGATTTTTGGTTCGATGGGAAATTTTTTCCTATGTGAGCTATTTTTTCATTTAACATTTATGTTGTTTTGTGTTTTAATTATTTGGGTTTGGGTTTTTTTGTTTTGGCCTCCTGCCCTTTGAGGCATTTTCATGACCTACCTTGACCTAG
>CABHPP010144144.1:3385-41085 GCA_902168425.1 Peromyscus attwateri
TACCCATATATACTCATATATGTGTGCATAGATTATATACATTAGACAGAGACTTCTACCCATATATAGTCATATATGTGTACACAGATTATATACATTAGAGAGAGACTTCTACCCATATATACACATACATGTGTACACAGATTATATACATTAGAGAGAGACTTCTACCCATATATACTCATACATGTGTGCATAGATTATATACATTAGAGAGAGACTTCTACCCATATATACTCATATATTTGTGCATAGATTATATACATTAGAGAGAGAGAGAGAGTTTTTTTATTGGGTTTGGGAGACAAGTTCTTGTTATGTAGCTCAGGCTGGCTTCAAACTCACCATCCTTCTGCTCTGGCACACTGAGTGTTGGGATTGTAGGTGTGTACCATCACACTCAGCTTAATGTGTGTGTGTGTGTGTGTGTGTGCGTGCGCGCGCGCGCGCGCGCACACACGCGCGCTTGTGCAAAAATATGTGTCTAGGAGAATTAAAGCAGTCCTGGACTGTAAGTACAGGGAAGGAATGAGAGAGTGCACAAGCTTTTGTATTAGCCCTCCTAAATACTACTTGGGAAACAATGAACCCACCTTCTTACCTTTTGTATCTATGGTCTTGGGAAATGTGGTGTTCTACAATACTGAGGCAATTTTAAAACCTAAATCTAATAATAATGAATGATGATGATGATGACGGTAGTGGTGATGATACCAACAGCAAGCCCCCTCTGTCTCAGGTAAAGGGACACAGTCTCTTTATTTTAACTTACCTTGCCATCAAACTTGGAGTACTCATTAAAGGGGTTATTCAGCTGCAGAGGGCACTGCTCCAGGCGTACAGACAATATGGACTGCTTGCCCGAACTTGGAGGCTTCTCTTTGAGGGATTTTTTTTCAAACAGTGACTTTAACTCCTGGGCTGAGACAGAAAAGGATAAAAAAAAAAAAAAAAATCTTTGTCACTATATACAGAACAGTTTGTCCACTTTCCTTCAAGCCTTCCTCTGGATCCTAAGGAGGACATGTGGAGGAACAGAACCACCCCCTCACACACACTTGAGGGTCTGTGCACAGCAGGGCAACGTGCAGAGAGAGACGTTGCAGACCTGGACTGTGGAAGGAAGAGTCACTGCAGCAGAACAGTCATTCCAAGAAGAGTGCTCAGAGCTGCAGCACCCAGGCTTCAGCAGCAGCCACTGCTCTATGACACGAGGTACTACACTCTACCTCGCTGGGTGTGTCACCCTAGAAAACCTCAGAGAGCTCTCTTGTGCCCTACTGCTATATGATTTTAGAATTCTAGATCTTTAAGGTCAAGGTCCATTCCCACATTCCAATGACACCCAGCATAAAACAGAGACAAGGAAAAAGAGGAACAAACAATTAGCATTCATTATGCATGCCAACACAGTTTATTAAATCTTTGCAACAAGCCTGTGAACAGGGTTGTAGTACAGCCAATTCCATCAACATGAAAAAACATGAAAACTAGCTTGGAATATTCTTTTTTTTTTGGTTTTTTGAGACAGGGTTTCTCTGTGTAATTTTGGTGCTGTCCTGGATCTCGCTCTGTAGACCAGGCTGGCCTCGAACTCACAGAGATCTGCCTGGCTCTGTCTCCCAAGTGCTGGGATTAAAGGTGTGTGCCACCGCTGCCCGGCTTGGAATATTCTTGTTAGGACTAACTCATGCAACCAGTTAAACCGCAAGGCTGGGATCTACACTAATGGAGACACAAATGAACACATCACATACTCAATAAAAACTTGCTGCATAAACTAGTGAATAATGATTGAATGGATTCAAATTAAATCAAATCAAATCAGAATCTTCAGCTCTTATTCATCACTGAATCAAGACAGTTACACATCTTCACAAAGATCATTTAGCTCTCTAGATTCACATGGACATCCATCACGGTGGTAAGTATATGGCAAGTACATGGGGACTATCATATGTTGTGGGATATTTGTACACTGTGTGAAGGTATAGTGCTGTGATTGATGTAATAAAAAGCTGAATGGGCAACAGCTAGGCAGGAGGTATAGGCGGGAATTCCAGGGACAGAAGGAAGAGGAGGAGGAGAAATCTAGGAGAGCAGAGTTGACAGACAGACAGAAAAAAAAAAACAGGAGGTGCAAGATCAAAGAGAGGTAACTCCACGTGATAGAACGTAGATTAATATAAATGGGTTAAGTTATAAGAGCTAGTTGAAACAAGTCTAAGCTTTCATAATTAATAAGAAGTCTCTGTGTCATTATTTGTAAGCTGGCAGCCAAAAGAAATATCGCCTACATTTGGTGCCCAACTCAAGGCATGTAAATCCACATAGGGTCTGAGAAAGCTGGGGAAAAAAAAAACAAAACAAAGTTCCAAGTAGGCTCAGAGCTTGCAGCATACACAGGGCAGCTCTTTGAAGAGGCCCTGCTACCAAACACTTGAATGCGGTTTATGAGCAGTGGCAGTGCACTACTCAGTGGTGCCTACTCAGAAACGTCTACCACAGCATGGACCAGAAACTTCCCAGAGGTGGGGCACATAGACTGGCTCTAGGCCAGGCCTGCAGGCATGAGATTCTACTCTCACCAACAAGAAGGGGGCAAAGCCAGCTGCCAGCCGTGTGCTAAATGGAGCTATGAATGTGGAGGGCCTAGCTGCCACGTAGCTGCTGTGGAGTATTTCTTACACTGTGTGAAGATGTGTCACTGTGACTGGTTTAATAAAGAGCAGAATGGCAATAGCTAGGCAGGACTATGTAGGAGGTGAGGTGGGACTCGGACAGAGAAGTCTCAGGGAAGAAGAAAGGTGGGGTAGTCAGCTGGGTGCAGAGGAAGCAGGACATGCAAGAGGAGAGGTAAAAGCCCACAAGCCACATGACAGCATGTAGATGAATAGAAACATAAGAACTAGTGGGACAAGCCTAAGCTAAGGCTGAGCATTCATAATTAACAATTAGTCTCTATGTCATGATTTGGGGGCTGGTGATCCAAAAAAAGCCTGCTACACTTAGCAGTTTAAAGTTTGCCTCATGCGGTCTGAGAATGCTGTACAGTCACCGAAAGTCAGGTCCGGACCGAAAAATACTCTGAACAGATATAGTATGCTTAAAAATGTGCTTAGATGCTAAAGAAAGAAAAGAAAATGGTTATAGACAGTCATAGAAAAATAAATAATTTAAAAATAATAGATGGGGCTGTAGAGATGGCTCAGCGGTTAAGAGCACTGACTGTTTTTCTAGAGGACCCGGGTTCAATTCCCCAGCACCCACATGGCAGCTCACAATTGTCTATAACTCCAGCCCTAGGGCTACTAAAACACCAATGTACATAAAATAAATAAGTTATTTAAAAAAATAGAAAGTCTTTAAAGAGAAGGTAAAGCAATATAAAAAGGAAAAGCCACATAAAGACGGGAAATACATGGGGTTATCTAGATCCTGTATGGTGCTTTGTTGACTTTGACTTTCTTAAATGCTAATAAACAAAAAAGAATAGCTGCTGAGAGACACTGGATTATGTAAACTAAATTAAACCAACATATGTATTTTAAGAATGTCTTCACTTCAGAATGGAAGTCAAAAACTATGTTGTGTTGGGAGAGAGGTTATGCCTTTGTTTCCACAGGAAACAAAAAGTTATGGCTCTCTTCAAAATTAATGAAGATCAAACTTGATTGGGGGAAATCTCCTGAAAATCTTGACTACAGACATGAAAAAAGAAACCAAGAAAGACTACAGGACTACCATGAATGTTCTGATCCATACACCATGGGAACAGCTCTGAGACCAGATGAAACATGACAAATCTTGCTGGCTACAGAGTCCTTATGACTTATTATTAAATGTCATGCTTTCATATAGCATGGATAGAGGTTTGGTAATACAGTCCAAATGGACTTACAAAGTTGACAGATGCCTTTTACCTGCTCAAACATAAAGCAAAAAAATCACCTTTGACTGACTTGTACACACTGCATATTCCATACTTCTATTAATACAGATATAAATGTTACCTTTAAAAGTTCATGTGTCTTCAAAAAAAAGACATCAATAAAGACAAACAGCCCAGGTGATCTAGCCTCTCAAAATGCTTCTGTTGCAGTTTCCTCAAAATTCTATATCCAGAACAACTTCAAAGCTGCTAGCTGAGATGGTCCAGCCTCACAGACTATCCAGCCAAAACTTTAGATAAGCCTTGAACTTTCCCATCACACCAAGACTAGACAACAGCTAGCTCTCCCAGGATTTGACCATTATCTCAATTTTCTCAGGGACCCCCTAAAGATGCTGTCACCCCCCAGTTAACAAGAAGCAGTCTAGAGGACACGACATCCACATTCTCAAGAGGTGGGGTGGGTGGTTTTTGGTCATTCAGTGGGTTATGGATGTTTGTCACCATTTAGAGGGGCTGGTTACAAGTTGTTATTGGCAATGGCCAGGAAAAAAATTGAACAAAGATTAGATTCAGGGATCTCTTTCTGGAAGGAAAAAGTGGAGATACAGAATGAGGGACAAAAGGGTGGATTGTTAAGTCTACTTTTGAATAACCACTAGTCTCAAATATTTTACACTGGTATATAGATACAAATGTAAGGTTATTTTTGTTACAGTGTATATATGTTTCTAATCTTGTTTAAGACCTTGTGCCTATGCCTATGCATTCATTTAAAACTGTAACATAAAGTTCTAGTCCTTAAAAGTTATTATTATAAACCACTTAGGATAGTTAAGAAATGCAGGTTAATAGTTATCTATAAGAATCAAACTTGTAGTCATGTTAGGTTATGTTTTCAAGGTCATACAGAAATATGTCATTTAAAATGTTTTAATCACATAAGGCTTTTCATGACAGTGAGACACATCTGCTCCTGGCAGCACCAATTTACTCCGTATGGAGTTTGCCTTTATTGTCTCAAAGTTAGTCACTGGGCAGGAAACTACCCTTGCCTCGACTGCTGACAAGCAGGACACAAAAGCGACTGATGAAATTTGCCAAGACAAGGTAGGACAGTCCCTCAAAATACCTGCTTCACAGAAAAGTCTGTCAGATATGCTAGGCCTGTAGGCTGAAGATGGATGCCCAATGTTACAGAGAAACCTTGGATGACTGTCCTAGCAGCCAGATGTCTCTGTCGTTTCTATAGTTTTAGAAGTTGTTTGCTCTATGCTTCTTTACTCAGGTAATATTATATCCTTCTCAGGTCTCTGATGGAATTGAAGATGAGATAGTTATAGTTACAGTTTTCCTTGCTACCAAATTCAGAAAAGAAACTTACATAAAAGATGTAAAGTTTTTAAAGTTGAGAAACATAAAAGCTTAAGCTGTTTATCTAAGATAGATGTTTTAAAGTCTAAAAAGACGTGTTTATGATGGTAACACAAGTTATGATAGAAAATGGTTTAGGTATAAAACTTTGGACTCACTAGGATAGGATAGATAATACAGTACTTCTTCTGAACTTGCCAAATACATATGGATTAAACATTGTAAATGTATTTTTACCTGATAATTGTTCTCATTGTATATAGTTTTACTATGTTAGTGATAAAACCTTTCCTTTTTACTTAGACAGAAAAGGGGAAATGTTATTGGATATTTGTACACTGAAAATGTGTTGCTGTGATTGGTGTAATAAAAAGCTGAATAGGCAATAGCTAGGCAGGAGGTACAGACAGGAATTCTGGGGAGAGAAAGAAGAGGAAGAAGAATCTAGGAGGGTGGGGTCACCAGCCAAACAGGGAGGAAACAGGAGGTACAAGATGAAAGAGAGGTAATGTCACGTGACAGAATGTAGATGAATATAAACGGGTTAATTTAAGTTATAAGAGCTAGTTGAAACCAGCCTAAGGTAAAGGCCAAGCTTTCATAATTAATAACAAGTCTCTGTGTCATTATTTGTAAGCTGGCTGTCAAAGAAATATCTGCCTACAATCATACTTTTCCATTTCATGAATACTAGAAACTGTCAACACTTAAAACTTTTATATAAGTCAATCTCAGATTTTTAAATCTGCAATCAACAGGTTCAACCCCATTCAACTCTTCAACAATGTCAAATTAAATAAAGAGAAATCAACAGAATTCTCCGATGGTCACTTTACAACTTTTTACATCAGCTTACCAACAGGATGGTTGGTGAAGTAAATTTATCCAATGAATCTCTACAGAGCTAGTGCATGAGTCAGCCGGCAAAGTGCCCCCTCCACAGGGCACAGGTTCCAAAGCCCCAGAGAGTACCAATCCCTGCAAATACACTCACACTGCCACTTCCAACCAAAGATGGGCTAAATGTATGGCACTGTTTCCATAAAACTGCATGACCATCTTAGCTTGTGCCAGCACTTCCTATCAACAACAAAACTGCCAGACATAATTCTGTGAATGTATCTCAAATGGTTAAGTGTGTATGGCTATACTATTTTTCCTACACATAAAACTGATGATAAACTTTAATTTATAAAACAGTAACAGTAAAAAATTACTAGTAATTTTTAAAAATCATAAAAACATCCTGTAATAGGTTATTTAAATTGACAAATTGCTTACTTCTAAATCTTCCCACTTAAAATTGTCAAAGACTAAGGTTGACCACAGGTAACTAAAACCATGGAAAGCAGAACTGGGGGTGGGGTCAGTGTCAGAAGATCAAATTCTTTAAACATATGATGCCTAAATCTGGATTGTGGGCATACAAACACATTTAACCTATGTGTGGTGGTTTAAATGAGAACAGTCCCCATTAGCTCCTATGTTTGAATGCTTGGTCCCTGTTAGTGGAACTGTTTGGGGAGGATTAGGAGATGTGGTCTTGTGGAAGGAGGTGTATCACTGGAGCTGGGCTCTGAGGTTTTAAAAGCCCACACCATTCCCAGTGTTGGTCTGTCCATCCATTCCTTCCTCCCTGTCTTCCCCTTCCTGGCTCTGCCTACTGCTTGGTTTGGCATATACAGCTCTCAGCTACTGCTCCAGCACCATGCCTGTCTGTCTGCTGCTGCAACGATCACGGACTAACCCTCTGAAACTATAAGCAAGTCCCCACATAAATAATTTCTGTATAAGAGGTTGCCTTGGTCATGGTGTCTCTTCACAGCAAGTCACACCAGTGACTAAGACTATCAAATGCACATCTCAAGAACTTGTATTGCAAGAAGACTTGGGTGGTATTTTCAATGTTATGACTAACTTGCTACATGTATTCTATAAAAGTTTTATAGCCATACTTGAGAAAGGAATGGTCCTTTATTAACAGTGCTATGTGCTCTGTCCTCTTGAGCTGAAGAGATAGATTCCTATTGGCTCCACAGAGAAACAGGCAGAGCAGGCAGGAGTAACTTACTGAACGTGTTTCCAATAGGGTTATGTGTGATGTGACGATGTACTAGCTCTTTCCATTCAGACTAATTTTCACTTTAGCCTGACAACGCCTCCCCTCTAGCTCTCTGTGTCACGGGGAAAAGGAAACAAGTTCTCACCTGCACATCTTTCTGTCTTTGTTCCTCAAACCATGGAAGACTCTCTTTCTCAGCCTGGTCCCCCCTGTACACAAACTCATGCCCCTTTGGCCAAGCCAGAGGACTCCTCCTCCATTCACTCGTCCACCTTCAGTCAGTCCCGGCAGCACACACAGCACTGCTCGTTAAACAGAGAAACCCAACCCTTCTTCCTAGTTACCGGCCCATTTCTCCGCTCCTGAGAACCACTGCCTACAGCCTTGCCATCCCGTCCTTCTCATCACTCAGTCCCAGTCACTCAAACACACCCCAACCAAACATTCTGGCCACACCACTCTACCAAATTAACGCTCATGGAAATTACAAAAAAAAACCAACCATTACCCAGAAACTCCTTTCTCCTGCTCTAGCTCAAGCTGGATCATCCCTCAGACCTCCTGCAGCCTTTGGATGACTGTCACTTCCCCCATTAAACACTGTTGTCACTGTTCTCACCTAGGACTCTACCTCATCTGGCTTTTAGTCTCTCACAGGCCACCTTGTGGATTCCCCCGTGGTTCCCTGGGTCACTGAAATTCTCCAGAGCTTGGCTTTGACCTCTTTCTCCATCTACATTTACATCCTGAGTGACCTCACCTGCCCTATATTTTAGAATACCTTCTACAAGAGGTGAAACTAAATTGTGGCAATAAAAGGCAGAAAAATGGTTGCCTCTGAGGAACATAAGGACTAGAAAGGGGAACTCTTGAGGAGCAACAGAATTCCTCTACATGTAATTGGGGTGTTAGTCACAGGTATATGCATTTGTTAAAAGTCATCAAACTGTACATTCAATACCTATAAACTTTATTATATGTAAAATCTGCCTTGGGAAAAAAATAGTAAATAGGACTGGTGAGCAAGATGACTCAAAGGCACTTGCCATGTAACCCTGAGGATCTGAGTTAGACCCCAGAACCTACATGAAGGTGGAAGGAAAGAACTGACTGCATAAAAATTTTCCTCTGATCTCCACATGTGCAGTGTGACACAAATGTGCTCGCCTGCATGCACACATGCGCACACACACACACACACAAAAAAAAAAAACAGTAAATAAAATGTGAATAAAAGTAATATATAAACCTTAGATTCTAATCTAAAGAAAGTAAAATCAAACAAAAAAATTCGAGGTAATCAGAGAAATGTGACAATAGATTAGATATCTGATATTAAAGAAAGTTTATATGTAACATGTATTACAAAGAAAATTAATAGTTTCTTAAATTATTAATTATATTTTAAAAAAGCAAGTTCTTTATAAAGAAAATTAAAAAGCTCTTATAATTTAAAATATTTATAAACAAGTATAAATTAAAAAGTTATGAAGAACTTGCTGTTTACAATGGAAATATAAACATCTGGAAATAACCTTAATAAGACATGTTGGAGAATCTATAGACATTACAAAATGATACACTTATGCACTATTTGTGCACACAAATGATCATGTGATCAACTTAAAATACATTTACCCACATCATAAATGAAATTTACAATAAATACATGAGAATCTAAACAATGGTTCCCCCTGTGTGTGAGACTGGTAGTTTATAATTTTTCAGATTTCTTCTCTCTGACCTTGATGTGACATAACTCTTGACAAAGTAGACTGCTGACACTATGTCCACATGTGTCCCTGAAGTCTAAGTCACAGGATACTCAGAGGGTCTTTTTTGTTTGTGTAGCCCTGGTTGTCCTAGAACTCACCAGAGATCCACCTACTTCTGCCTCCTGAGTGCTGGCATTGAAGGTGTGTGCCACCACTGCAAGGCTGAGGGTCTTATTCTAAGCATTCCCTTACAACATGTCTTGGGGATTTATGTCACAAAGTCCATCCTCCATCCAAGAGACCTTTAACTCCTTTATGAGAAGGCCACACTGGGGCCAGCCTGATAGCTCAGTGGGTAAGGCTGACAAGACCATTGGCCTGAGTTTTTATCCTACATGGTAGAGAGAAACAACTCCTTCAAGTTGTTCTCTGTTCATATAAACACCATATTGCGCGCGCACACACAAGGCAGCACTGACTGGATGTCGTGGAACCAGTGGGAAGAAGAAGAACGTTCCAGGAGAGCTCATGGTAGTTATGCTGACTCTTCCAGTGAGAACAACATAAAAGACAGGTGAAAGAATGCTGACAAAATAGAAGCAGTAGATAAAAAAGAATAAATGGTGCTGACCCCAAATTCCCAAGGACGATCAGAAGGATTTCATTTGTCCCCAGGAGAGATCGTGTTTGAAAGATGTGTGAAAGCAAAGGGCCAGGGGCTGCAGAGATGATTTTGCAGTTAAGAGCATATGCTACTCTTACAGAGGACCTGGGTTTAATTCCCAGCACACCAGTCAGGCAGCTCACAACCACCTTTAACTCCTGACTCCTTTGGTCCCCCAAGCATAGGTATATGCGCACACAGACATAATTTTAAAAATAAAAGAGTGCTGTTCAGTTTTCCAGGCATATGCTTAGTGAACTCCTAACTCCACTCTTCTAGCAAGCTTAAGGATAACAGAGTGCTCAGCGGAGATGACAGGCCCCACCTACAGAAACGTTCAAGGACATTATTCTGTGCACTGATGCGGCACATTCATGATAACTGCTTAGAAGAGCCATGAAGCAGGGTAGACTGCAGGCCAACATCTCCAAGTATAAACAGACATTAACAACCTGCTCCAGAAATATGATCACAGAGTCAGTTCCTGAAATGTAGGAGACAGAAAAGAGGAGGAGGAAATTTAGGGAGGGAAGTGTAAATACACAATGAATTGAGTGACTGCGATTGAAAGCTGGGGGCAGTCCTTTTCTCCAGCATACTCTGTGAAATTCCCAACAGAGTGAAGGTGGTAGAACGAGCTGGAGAAGAGCACTCCAGCTGAAGACCACTCTCCAGTTTGAAATGGAATGCTGCAGACAGCACAGGTGCTCGATTCATGTTATATTTTATTTATATATTTAAAATTTGAAAGTGAAGAAAGCAAATAAAGGGTAGCCCAAGAAACAGAGCTTAAACCATATCTTGTTGTCATTAAGAGGGGATTCACAGCAACTGCACTGAGAAACACAGGAATTTCAAAACAAACCAGGTGAAGGATTCAAGTGTTTTCAGGCCATGTTAAATATAATGGAGAAGCCAGGCGGTGGTGGCGCACACCTTTAATCCCAGCACTTGGGAGGCAGAGGCAGGCGGATCTCTGTGAGTTCGAGTCCAGCCTGGGCTACAAAGTGAGATCCAGGACAGGCTCCAAAGCTACACAGAGAAACCCTGTCTCAATATATATATATATATATATATATATATATATATATATATATATAAAATGGAGAGAGGTGCAACAGAGGCAGCCCTGTCAGATCTTTAAAGTATCAAAAGCAAAGCTAGGGATAGGGAGATGGCTCAGCAGATAAAGTGCTAACCAAGCAGATGCAAGGCCCAAAGTCTGGATTCCTAAAATCCACATAAAAGCTTCTAATACCAGCATGTCATGGCAGAAGTAGACAGGAGTCAAAAGAGCAAGCTCTGGGTTCGACAACAGACCTGCTTCCACATATAAGATGGACTGAGGAAGGTACCCAACATCAATCTCTAGTCCATACACACACGTGCACCCACATACATGAAAACGCACATGAACATGACACACATTAAGAAAAAACAACTGAGAAGTATAAGAAGTCAATATGAGAAAGAAATGGTAGCCCAGGCTGGCTCTAAACTTGAGATTCTTCTACCTCAGGCTCCTGAGTGCTAGGATGACAGGTATGTCCTGCTGTCTCAGAATGTCAATGGGACTTCTGGTTCTGCACAGGCATCATGTAGAGGAAGTCCCTGAGAAACTGGATCTATGACAACACTGCAGAAGAAACAAGCAAGTGCAGTGTGCTTCATCAAGAAGACAAAGCTGGATGTGAAACGCTTCTCCCTCCTAGCTGTGTGACTTTGGAAGTTAATCAGGTCTCCCTGGCCTGTCTCACCTGCAACCATAAGCACCAATACCTCCACTTTTGCATAGGGTGAAGAACAGGAAGTGCCGAGCACACACTAGGAAGCCCTGCTAGTCACGTAGCAACCATTAACATTGCCAACCTCAGAATTATTGGGCAGCAATGGAGACAGTCAACGAAGATTTATGAAGCATCCATCACCTGCCAAGGAGGTATTGGGAGAACAAAGAGGACATTTCTTTTAAAGGAAAAAACAAAGAGAATGTCTTGGAAAATGATCTAATCAGTGCAAACTGTTTTAAGACTACTTTAAGACTGTGTGTGTGCATGCTCATCTCATGCAGAGGCCACTGCGTTCTCAGCACTGGAAGTTCAGGCCTGCCATTGCACTTTCCTGACTGGGCCATCTCCATAGTAATGAATTTAAAAATTTTTTTCTTCTTGCTGAAAATAAAGCATTGAAAATATGTAAAATGGCCAGCCTATGTATTCATATAGTGTATGAACACAGAACCTCAATGCTAACAATACCAGCAACAGAATGGATTTTAAGCTGAAAGAGTCAGCATATATACACAAAAAAGGGTGTTGTGGTCACTGACTCGGGAAAAGTCTAGATTAGGACTATATAAATGAGGCTGGAAAGACAGCTCAACTGGTAAAGGTTCTGGCTGCCATGCTGAAGAACCCATGTTCATTCCCCTGAACCTATATGATAGGAGAAAACTGGTTCCTGCAAGCTGACCTCTGATTCCACACATGCAGGGTGACATGTGTGCATGGGTGTGCACACACAAACAATAAAGAAATAAATAGAACTGTACAAATGAATCTATAACTTAAACACTGATTTGCGAAAGTATATACTATCCTTGGCCCAGAAGAAGGCAACAGAGTAGTGGTTTTAGAAAATGCCTTCTACCCAAACTGACCCTGTAACCAGTGTGAAAAGAGGGCCCAAACCCACAGGGCCAACGCAGACAGCGCACTGAGCCCCACGGCCAAACACAGACGGTATCACCCAAAGGACTTAGAAGGACAGATTTTTTTAAAGTCCATATATAATGATATAAACTAAATATACAAATCCCAAACCATAAATGAAAATTATTTCCATTTACCTGATTGCTTAGAGTTTCTTTCTTTCCACTGAACATTTTTGCATTTGATCTGGTTTTGTCTCTCTTTGCGGAGTCGTTCTAATCTTTGAGCTTGAAAAGAAATATTATAACTATAAGTTTGTCAATGAAAGTTTACTATAAACAAAGACATAATTAACTACCTTTATATGAATAAAGATGTTTTATATTGCAGATGGAGGGAGAAAGTCATAAAATTTTAAAGGTGGCACCCCTGAAAAGCAAATACCAACAAAAACATGAAAATATTCTTGATTTATAATTGAAATTAGAGGATATAAAACATTAATAGAGATCATAAAGATAGTATTAACATGGAAGAGAATAATAAAATGTGAAAACTTCTGTGATTAATATGACATTTCATTATATAAATCATTAATAACGGTCTTAAAGGAATTTTAATGCACAAATGAACTGAAGTGAATATTACATTACAGGAATAAAATTACTGTTATGAATTACTCTACCCGTTTCAAAAATTAAAGATAAATGAACTCAGACTAGACTATTAAAATTTTAAATATAAAATCCTTTATCTAAAAATCATGAAAATTATAAAATGTCAAAGCTATATAAATTAGCATAGCTTTTCTTCAGTGGGCTGAAACAGTTTATAGGTAGTAAAATAAATGATTTGTATCTTTGTCACATTAGTCAAATCTTAAGAAGAACAATTTTTCTTTAAAAAACTTTAAGATGCACTTTAAAGATTAAAAACTAAATTCCTCGATCACCAATACAGCCTACAGTTCCAATTAAGTGCTAGCGCCTCAGTGTTTTAACTAAGTAAATGTCAGCAACAAAAGTCACCTAAAATCACACATCTGTGATTTTACTGCCACTGACTGATCAACCTTCAACCTTCAAAAATCAGTGGCCTGGTCCTTCCAAGAAAGATCACCAGTGTCCATAAGCAACTGCTGCTCCCAGCCAGCCGCACCTGAGGAGGAGTCAGAATGCAAGCCTCTCTCAGGGCTTGTTTCTCTTGCTACTCTTCCACACCTACTCAGGCACCCACACTGACAAGGAAACAACTAAGATCAACTTTGTTTACAAGCACTTTCAAGGATGGACACCATACATTCCTTCCTTAGCACTGTGGGAGAGCAACACTGGAAATAATCTTGCTGGAAAATTTAAAAACTATGCTGGCAAAAGCATTTTGTGTTGTTTGTTTTGTTTTCTCAGCAAATCCTACCAGTGTGCACCACCACCACCACCACCAACAGTTTTGTTTATTTCAAGACAGGGTTTCTCTGTGTAGCCCTGGCTGTCCTGGGACTAGCTCTTTAGACCAGGCTGGCCTTGAACTCAGAGATCCACCTGCCTCTGCCTCCTGAGTACTGGGATTAAAGGTGTGCACCACTACTGCCCTGGCTTGCAAAAAGCATTTTTGACAATGTCACTATACCTAACCAAATCCACTGAGGAAAAACACATTCTACTGTACTTAATAACTGTGGAGGGTATAGTCACAGGAATATCATCATAATGCTCTCACTGGGCAACACCTCCCTGGTAAAATGTACCCAGCCTGTCACAGAAGATATCATCGCAGTGACTTAGTAGGATGTTCCAACTAGAGCACTGAGCGCCAATGGCTCTCAATTACATGCAAACCTTCACTTGAACCCTATTTTGATAAAAGACTCCCATGAAAATAAACATTTTCCAGTGCTGTCCATCTCTGCCTTTCCTTGGGATTAACAGGCTACTGCTACTGATCTGATTGTATTTTATGATGGTCTAAAAAAATGATTCCTAAAATACTGTCTCTCGTATGTATGCATGTATGTATATATATTTATGTATGTGTTCTCTCCCCCTCCCTTCCCTCCCCTAAGCCTTGGCACAATGCATTCTCCTGGGAAGATCACAAAAGCACTATCAACAGGACAGTGAACAATGACGAGCCTCTAAAAGAGCTAAATATTTATGCCAAATTGGAGCATCTCCAAACCACTGAGATCAAAGGTTAGTGATCAACTTAAGAAAGTAAGGGGAACTCATCAAAATAGGGGCATTTTTGTGCCTCCCTCACTCTATGTAGGAATCCTATTAAAACCACCCTCCTGTCCCATATCCCACTGCTCCTCAAGGAGCTGGGACTTCGATGGCCTGCACTCCTGGGCTAGCCTGCTCTTGTACTGACTTTGGTGCCTGTACTGGACTATCCTGTTCCCATATTAAGAGTTCTTTGTCATCCTGGAATCTCCCTCAAGGAAATTTACTTGAGACTGGGTGACTCTAAGGTCTCAAAACAGGGCCATTTCCTTTTCTAAAGATTCCTTCCACTTACATAAGGCTCCTGTCTACTTCCTCCGAACAGCCCCACAACCAGAGGCTCTTCCACTCACAGAGATGCTCAGCCACACTCTCTGACTAGGCACAGAGACTCCTTGTTCCAACACTGCCCATTCTCTCTCAGCTGACTACTGATCTGAAGTTAAGAAGATAACTAAAGACAGAGTTTACCTGTGTTTGAGCGTCTTCTAATACCAAAGTCCCAGCTTGAGGTAATATCGACAGACTGGGCATACACGTAGCCCTGAGTCTCAGCACTGCTTCCCTGAACTTCTGACCCACTGTCTCCAGGCACTGAAGGAGGATGGGTCTTCTCTAGGTCAACGTCATGATCAATGAGAACCATCTCACACATTCCCGTATCATCACTGGTCACATGTGACTGTCGAATATGGGCTAGAATAATAGTTGGATTGTCCAAGAAGGCCATCCTTCCTGTGGGCCAATTTCCTTAAGGCTATTTTCTCCTCTTCATACTGTTTCACGGGCTCACCTACCTAGAAACATGATGCACACAGCAATATTTAAGAAACAGGCAAAAAAAATGGCTGAATCATTTTTCAAACAAACTCAATGTGGTAAAAGTCTATCTTGAAAACCAACATTATCCCTGTACCCAGGAGCTTAAATGGATTAACTCTAAACTGAAAGGAAATCCTTATAAGCACCAGGCCCATGGCTCAAAAAAATCATAGCAATACTTAGTGAGTCTACTCAAAGCAAGAGACCATGTGAGAACCGATGTTTTCCTTCCCTCTTCCTCTACTCCATGCACCTGCTCTTGATGCTATGGGGACAAGGTGTATCAGGTGATATGCTGCAGTACTCACCTGCACTTATCAGTTTACAGTCTCACGGCTGTAAATCTAAAGGGACAAGAAGCTTTTTGAGCTGCCAGGGATTTTACAAAAATTTATCACCAAAGTAATTTTGCTCAATAAACATTATTTCTTTAAGACAATACTGTGTTTTTAAAATAAAATGTATTAATCAAAATTGTCTTGCCACAAGATTAATTTCTTATTTTAGAAACCTAATTATAAGAACTGCTTCCTTGATTCTGTTAAAACTACATGTAATGATGTTTATTCCATGGACTAGATGGAACTTTCTCAGTTGGCTGGAAATAAGTCAACAGAGAATAATACATATTGTGGCTAGGAAATAGACCCTAGAGACCAAACTAGTTTTTGTTGTTGTTGCTTTGTTTTGTTTTTGTGTGCAGCCCAAGCTGTCCTGGAACTTGGAGACCTGTCTGCCTCTGCCTCCCAAATGCTGGGATTAAATGTGTGTGCCACCACCACCCAGCAAAACCAAAATAGTTTTAAATCCCTAGAATCCATATAAAAAGACAGTGTGAGGGGTTGGAGAGAGGGCTGCTTTTCCAGAGGACCTGGATTTGATTCCCAGCACCCACATGCTGGCTCACAAACATCTGTAACTCCAGTGCACGGGGATCCGACATTCTCTGATCTCTACAGGTACCAACCATACACATATATATATGCAGGCCAAACACTCATGCACATCAAATCAATCTTAAAAGTAAAAATCTGAGCACATAAGCAGTGCTAGCCTGTAACCCCAAAACCATGGTAAGCAGAAACAGGAGGATCACTGGGGCTTGCTGGCTGCTAGCCTAGTTCCAGGTACAATGAGGCCCTATTTCAAGGGAGTAAGGCAGAGAGTTATACAGCAGAATACACAATGTCCTCACCTGGCCTCATACACATGGGCATGTGCACCTGAACACACATCCATCACACCCACACACATGTATTCATACACACTTACTCAGAGCTGGGTATATAGTAGAGTATTTGCCTTGCCTATGCAAGACCCTGAGTTTGGTCCCCAGTAGAAAGACAAGAAAAAAGAAAAGAGAGGGAGAGATAAAAGACTCTTCTCACTTGTTTCTTCTAGAAAGGGACACAGAGGAAACTCCAATGACATAAATCATGGCAGCTAATGGATTTTTAAAATTCATCAAAATTTTGCCTGCCATTATCTAGTGGATATTAAAGATACTAATATTAAAAGGAAATGTGATTGAAGTACATTTAATCAAGATATTAATCAAGATATTAATCAAGATACACTAATATTTACTCTCTTTCCTTTATACCCAGTTCATGGACTACTTCTCTCACAGAGGCTAATGGGAAATGCAATGCTAAGGATCTCATGCCTAAACAAAACTTTGTGCAGGACAGACCTCCTATGCCCCCAATACCATGTTGGTATCAACCATTTCTCAAATATCTGATCTCTTTAATGTTAATGAGTCAGTGTAGTGATGAAATAATTACAAAATTTAAAATGAGCACTTAAATTCCATTTGTAAAATGAAGCCTTTTCTATAACCATGGAGGGAGCACCGAGCACAGAATCCCTTGTAAAGAAGCTGCTCTGTCAGTCGCAGCTGGCCACCTGCAAGCCTCCTGAAACAATCAGCTTCTTCCCTCTACGAAAAGCAGACAGCTACTGCTGGCAAAAGGGTTGTGCCTTTCACCTTCACATCGTCTAGCTCTTCCTGAAAAACCAAATGTTTACTGAGTGTTCTGGCAACAAACCAAATAGCGAAGAACAAAGAAAAGTACACTGAAGTACCAAAAAAAACCCCCAAAAAACAAAAAAACAAAACCCCAGATCTTTTCTAGTAAAGTCAATCTGTCCAGCACAGCTTACAAAAAAACAAGAGGAATGGGTTAAGCACTTCTGAGGGGGTCACACCAGCTCCCCAATTTCATCCTTGGTTAGAAAGGCCTCAACACACTCCAGCATCAGCAAACAGTCTCTCTGTTAAACACTATGACTCCATGCACTAATGAATCTGTGTGATTTGATCCACAGCAGCTCTGAGAAGAAACTCCACAGGAATTCCCTGGGAAACATGCTATTGGGGTGTCATTTCTGAGCTCCTATGAGGTGTTCCTGAAGTTCCATAAGGACAGGGGTCTTAGCAACACATCTCTTTGGCAACAAGGGTGCTACACCAAGCAGGATTCTCAATACATGCCGCTGCCCAACTTACAATGACTATCCATCCAATCCTGCTGTCCAGATAAGTCTTTCAAGCATGTCAGGTGTGTGGTTAGAGAGAGATCACATTCTGTTAATACAGACATGAGAACTTCTCACCAATGCCTTTCAAAACTGTCAACTTGGGACACTATTCACTTATGCCAACACTGCTTTTCAGAACCATGACAGTATTTTTAAAATCTTTTAAGAGCAGCTAAGCATCACTTGAAGGTATATTTGATTTCTAACAGACGCTCAGAACAACAATGAAATAAGTTATTTTTTCTGTTCAACTGTACAAAGAACAAAACGATTTTTAAGAACTAATATTGACAGGTGTCCTGAGACATTACACTTTCATGTATAATAGGAGGGAGTGAAAATGGGTACTTGGTAGAGAAACTTGGTAACGCTTAATGTAAAACATCAAAATGTAAAACATAAACACTCTATGAAACCCACTATAGAACTTTCCCTAGGAAGTAACTGAGCATAAATGTTTATCTAAGAATTACTTTGAATATATACTGAAAATCTAAATGTAATCTGAACATCCAAACAATCATGCATATGCTCTGACACATACATGCAACGGAATACTATGTAGTAATAAAAAATATATGGAAGAGGCTGGGGACCATGAAGACCTGAGTTCAAATCAAAAGTGTCTACATAAAAAGCCAGGGAAGGTCATGTATGCCTGTGACTATAGTGCTATGGGTGACGGAGACAGGAGGATCACTGGACCTTACTGGTCACCAGCCTAGAATCAGCTTCAGCCACATCACAAGAGAATAAGGTAAAAAACAACAGAACAGGACACCTAATGTCTCTGGCCTCTGCACACATGGGCTCACATGTACATATACCACACACAGACAAACACACATAAAAATTACTTAAAAAAATATAGAAGATGGATAAACAAAATGTGATATATACAAACCTAGGAAATGATAATACTTCAAAATGGATGATGCTTAGGGACATTATAACTAAGTAAAATATGCCAGTCACAAAAGAACATGTACTCTTAAGCATTCTCATACTGGCTACCCAGAGCACACACATTCTTAATGACAGAAAGAAGACTGGTAGCTAGTTGCCAGGGGCTAGAGGAAGGAGGACCAGGCAGCTGTTCAGTACTGCTTTCAGTCTAAGAAGATGGAAAATTCTCCAGATGGGTGGTGGTGATGGCTGCATACCACTGTGAGTATACATAATGCCACTGAACTGGATATTGAAAAGTCATTCAAATGACAAATTTCATGCTATGTACATTTTACTACAACTGAAAATTTTTTAATTTAAAAAGGCTTTAAATCTAGGAAACACTAAGTGAAACAAAATTAACCAGTTTTATCTCAATTTCAATTATAAAATAATGTGGGTTTTTTTTTAACATTTATGCACGTGAGAGAAAGCAAGCAAGCGAGAGACTGGCGGTAGAACCCAGGAGTTCACAGATGGTCAGCAGTATTAGCTATATGCCCCAAGACCTTTCTCCCTCTATTTACTTACAGGTCCTTCAAAGCATATTTGCTTGCTAAAAAATTTAAGTAATAGGGACATCTGCAGAAGTGAGGACAATTCCAAAATGACAGATTTTTTTCTTCTTCTTCTTTTATTTATTTGTTTTGCTTCATTTTTTGGTTTTCGAGACAGGGTTTCTCTGTGTAGCCCTGGCTGTCCTGGAACTCGCTCTGTAGACCAGGCTGGCCTGGAACTCCCTCTGCAGACCAGGCTGGCCTGGAACTCCCTCTGCAGACCAGGCTGGCCTGGAACTCCCTCTGCAGACCAGGCTGGCCTCTAACTGCCGGCCTCTGCCTCCCCAGTGCCACCACCTCCCTGCTTTTTTCTTCATTTTGAGACGCACAGGCTGACCTCAAACTTGCTAGGAGACTGGCCTTGAGTTCCTCACCCTCCTACCACACCTCCCACATGCTGAGATCACATGTGTGTGCCACCATTCCTAGTTTCAAATGACATTTTTTTTTTTTTTTTTTTTTTTGGTTTTTCGAGACAGGGTTTCTCTGTGTAGCTTTGGTGCCTGTCCTGGAACCCACTCTGTAGCCCAGGCTGGCCTCAAACTCACAGAGATCTGCCTGCCTCTGCCTCCCGAGTGCTGGGATTAAAGGCGTGCACAACCACTGCCCGGCATCAAAATGACAAATATTTTTAATGTACAGAGTTAGTCTCCTTATAAAAAGATTCAGCACATATCTGCTTAGTTCCTACTACTCTATTAAAAGAGGATTCTGGTGTGACTTGGATACTACATACAACTCTTCACAACTCTTTATGTTCATTAAAAATCACAGAACCTGCATGTGTAACTTGGGACACAGTTGAAATCCTGCCTAGCAGATTCAGATGAGTATCAGGTCTCAACAATCTTTTAAGATTAGGATCTCATTCTGGAGCCCTGGCTGACCTTAAACTCATAGCAATCCTCCTGTCTTAACCTCCTGAGTACTAGGACTACAGGCATAAGCAACCATGCCCAGTTCTGAATATTCAAGAACTTTATACACGCAAGCTCCCAAACTTTACTGGCAATGGTTCATAGAAAAGCATGAAATGCAGCAGGATAAAACATATATGCAGAGTTGGGGAAAGCAGCCATGGGAAGTGATTTAAGATAAAACAGTATGCATCCATAGGACTTTGTACATCTGCTATAACTAGACCACAGAATTCCAGAAGCCAAAATAAACTACCCATCACCTAACCTGAAAAGCTAAAATTATTTTGTTCTTTTTACATGCATTAATTTATCAAAATAACCTTTTTTTTTTAAGACAGTTGCTATCATAAGTTATAATAACACACACCTTTAATCCCAGCACTTAGGAGGCAGAGACAGGAGGATCTCTATGAGTTCAAGACTAGCCTGGTCTACAGAGCAGAGTTCCAGGCCAGCTACATAATGTCCAAAAAAAAAAAAAAAAAAGATTTTTTTTTTTATTTTCCATTTTACATACTGAAAAAAACATAAACCCAAGGCACAGAAAAAAAAGGTTAAGAAACATGGTCAGTGCACAGGTTCCTAACCATTGTGTCACAGCCTCACAACAAAGATTCACCATTCACAGTAAGACAGCTTGTAAACATCCCATTGTTGTGGGTTCCAAGGGTCCTTATAAAAGCTTTAAGACACACATGTGTTCAGCTGTACACAAGACAGCTACTCTGCTAATGCTACAGTCATTTTTGCACAACAGCATAAAAACAAGCAGTACCTGTAACAAGTGCTGAAAAAGAAACATTTTTCACAAAATTTCCCACATGAAAGGAACGTGAGAGATCATCTACTTTTAACCTAAAACCACAGAGGTCTTACTTTATATCTCAAGTTAGGTCTAAATATATATTCTGTTTGATTGATTTGTTGCAATGCTGGGGATCAAATCCAGAAGCTTCTGTGTGCTTGCCAAGCACTCTGCCACTAAGCTACGCCTCTGACCCTACCCCAAAGATATTTTTGAAAATCCTAATTTATGCAACCTCAGCTATAAGTCCATAGCTGAAGAATTTTATCTTTCTTCAAATAATTCATCATAAGCATTGAGCCCTCATTGTACTCCTTCACTCCCTAAGGACCTGCAAGCAACAGTGTGTCTAAATGTTTGTGCCCAAGCCCATGCTTAGAAAGGACCCCCAGCTCCTTCCCTTTCAAAATACCACTCACTGCTCTACTAGCAGCCCTCACCTGCAATCTGTGAAAACCTGCCTGAATAAGCAACAGCCCGAGGCTTCTCAAAGGTCTGCAAACTCCCAATCAAAAATTACTGCTGCCCCATCAATGTGTCATATAAATGCTGGCATGTTAATTGTGTATTTATAAGATTGTTAATGGTTAGTTAATTTACCTCCCACACTATTATTGTACTTGAAATGATTTAACGTCTGCTAAGAGAGTTAACAACATGTAACAGCAGATGTGAGTTGGGTTTTTTTTTTTTTTTAACCTTTCTACACTGTACCCCGACTTGACACTGTTAGTATTTGGCATGATAACCTGATTCCTTCCCATGCAGGAGTCCTTAACTCAGACTAACAAAAGCAGTCCCATTTATCTACCATGACGCAGGGTGGTTACAAGTTAGGATAACAAAACCCTTTCATTCTATATGAAGTTTCCATTTCTAGAAACCAGCAGACTATCTCTAGACTCTGACCAACATTCTCTGACTTAGCTACAGTTCAGAATTTATACCTCCTAGAATTTGAAAAGGATTAAAATGACTATTAAAATAAAATGCAGTTTGTTGCTTCTGAATTTCCTTCTCTAACTCTCTCCAATGTGACTCTAAATTAAGCCTTCATCTATTTTTCAGACTAGCAAAAATGGCTTTTCAAAATTGTTCTGGGAATTCAAAGCTTCTCCATATGACTATGTCTAACTTCAGTGAACAGTAACAGTGAGAACATACATTTGGAGCTTACTTTACCCTCCTCCATTTCTACCTCCACACTTTGAGGAAAAGTACTTTAAGATTTAAAAAAAAAAGAAGCAAAGAAACGCTTGTACGTTCTTCTGAATGAGATTCATTCACTAACCATCATCTTAGAGCGAGACTAGGAATCTATATGAGTGTGCTGCCCCTCCAGATTGATGTCAACATAGGCGCTCTTCCCCACAAACAGAAAAGGAACACACGCAATGCATATACCAACTCCCACATGACTATGCTTTCCAAGAAACAGCAAAGTCCAAGAAAGGAAGAGGTGGCATTTTAAGGATGGTTGGGCTTTGCTTAGGCAGAAATACAAGGAGGGTAGTGACAGATGACCGATGCTGGGCTCTTCCTGTGAGCAGTACTGATCCCTTAACATGTAACAGCCAGACTAGGATGCACTAACCATCTTTGGTACATTTTTTTGCCCCATCCTTAAATCTGGGTTTGCATTATAATTAGCACTGATCAAATGTAGTGGAAATAATTCTATGAAATTTCAAAATCTTGGCCTCTAGATGCCTGGCGTTGGAATACTTACAAATCATCAAAAGAAAAACTGTGTGTTACACAGACATGTTCATGTAGGTACGCATACTGGTATGTGCAGGTGCCTGAATGCGTTTCTACGGAGGGTAGAGTTGGACACTGAACGTTTTCCTCAGTCACTCTCCACTCTATCTTTGAGACAGGGTCCCTCTCTGAAGTGCAACAAATCAGCTAGATTGTCTGGCCACTGAGCATCAGGGATCCACTTTTCCTCATAACCCTAGTGCTGGGCTTATAGGTACACCTCATGCACCCAGCTTTTATACAGGTTCTGGGGATCGGATTTCAGGTCTTCATGATGACTTTACCAACTGAAACACACACACACACACACACACACACACACACACACACACACACACGCTAGGCAAACACTTCTACAGACCTACATCCACAGTCCCAATAAGTTTGCTAGTTTTTTTTGTTTTTGTTTTTTTCAAGATAGTGTTTCTCTGTGTAGTCCTGGCTATCCTGGAACTTGCTCTGTAGACCAGGCTGGCTTCTAACGTAGATATCCTCCTGCCTCTGACTCCTGAGTGCTGGGATTAAAGGCTGGGCCACCACCATAGCTAAGAAATTTGTTTTTAAAACCCATTAGTTACAGTCTACCCTATGATTAAACTATACCTCTTTGTTTTAAAAGAAAAAAATACACACACACACACACACACACACACACACACACACACACATAGAGCAAGGTGTGGTGGCAGAGGCCTGTAGCTTCTGCACTTGGGAGGTGGCAGTAGTAAAACCAGAAGTTCAAAGTCATCCTCAGCTACACAGGTTCAAGGACAGTCTAGACTACATGAGACAGTGTCTCCAAAAAACAAAAAACCCAAAAGAACAAAATCCAAAAAACCCCACAGAGCTGAAGAGGTGGCTGTCAGTGGTTAAGAGCACAAACTGCTTGTCCAGAGGACCTGGGTTCTGTTCTCAGCACACAGGTAGGTAGCTACAATTACTCCAGCTCCTAGGGATCCTCCAGCCAATTCTGGTCTCCTCTGGTGCCAGCACTCCTATGCACATACTCCTACCCCACACATTTCAAAATTAAAATAATAAATATTCAGAGAAAGAAAACACTACTAAAATTGATACTCTAGAAAAATTTGCAATGCTTGTTTTTGTGGGCTTCAGTTTCCCAGAACATACATGGACTTTCCTAAACCCCAGGTTCAATGGCATGGTCTGGGGGAAAACTGGCTTTGGTGCTATTCTTGCTCAATGAACAACTCAAAATCAAAATTCTGCCTACAGATGTTCCTGATGACAAGTACAAAGGCTGTAAGACCAATCACTGAGTAATAATTAATATATAAACCATATATGAAGTCCCAAGCCCAAGACAGACTACAGTATTACTCCTCCCCTGTTATAAAACAGCACTTCCAGAGTCCTGAAATGTTAATTAACTGTGACAGCAGTAAAACTTCAGACAACCTAACCACCCACAACTCTCAAATCTCCAAACCTGACAACAACTTCAGTGGTTACAAGAAATCTACCAGTTCGCTGCAATGTAGCCCTAAATTATTTTTTTTTCTAATGGGTGTTGTCTCTCTGACATAATAGGCTTGATTGGCAGTTGTAGAAATAAATAATTTCAGGTTTTACTTTAAGATCTCAGGTAAAAATGTTTATAGTTTTATCTAGAGTGAAGACACAAATAATGTCAAAGCAGCTAGACTGTTTTCAACGTGAAATCATTGATTAAGGATGTAAGCTGTAAGCAGTGCTCATCTGCCTACCTACCAAGTACTCACAGATTTTACTCATCTGACGAAGGTCACAAAGCACTTACTATATGTCAGGCACCAGAGATAGAGACTAAAGAGAAATAGTAGACTTGACTACTGCCCTTATGGCGCAGGGGGTTTATGGGAGAGACAGCTGCAGAAAGTCTAGCCTCTTGGCATCATCCATCCACTTTACTGTATAGCTACCCCTTCTCTTGAGTGTAGGTGAGACCTTACAGGATACAGTCAACAGAACATGACGAAGGTGTGAAAGGCACAATCCCTCGGTGGCATTCTGTCACATGAGACTTCTCAGTCAAGTGAAGATGGAAATGGTCAACCAAAGGGATTCCCAAGAGCCTCGAAGAAGCAAGTGGTGATGTTCAGAACCACGCAGCAAGGACCAAGGGCTCAACACTGGCCATTAGCTAGGAGCCATGAGGAAGCATCCTACAAACAACCTAAGAAGCTCAGAAGCTCATCACCAGCTAGCACCTTCATTTCAACTCTGAGATCATAAGGAGGAGCCCAGCTGGAGCCTGACTCCTGTCTCTGAGAGTCCTGAGCCTGTACTGCTTTAAGCCCTAAGTCTGAGATGACCTGTCATGCAGAAAACCCGAAGGCCTCCACATACAGCACGGGGGCTCTCTATAACCTGGTTTCACTATCAGCCCTCCTCCCCTCCACCTCCTGCAATTCTCAGGAACTCTGTGTATCTTCTGGTCTTTGGTAATGATAGTTCCTTGTTATGAGACGTGCCAATCCTTCTCTTCAGTCCAACACATGCATCTCACCCCTGAAAACTCTTCTCTAAATCCCAGGGCCCACATGGCTTCACAGGTACTTTATTTCTGGCTTCATTAGTTAGCTGTAGGAACACCATTTCTAAGGAACTATCCACTCCAAACTGTTTGATCCAACTCTTGATTCAGTAAGGTGGTTATTTCATGAAGGTATGAATCTTCCTCTCCTTAAATCACCTGCTAAAGATTCAACAGTGGCAATGGGTTCAGACATCTGGCAATGTCTGGAGATATCTCTGGTTGTCACACTGGGGATGGGTGCTACTAATAAGAGGATGAACTCTAGGGATTGCAAATCATGCCACCGTGCACAGGGAAACACCCACAACAAAGAACTGCACCATCAGAAGGTCAGTATCAACAATGCTGAGGCTAAGAAACCTTAATGTGTGACTTGAAAAGACATCTGTGGTCATTTCTAATTCCCTCAGAATTGTTTCTGACTAAACCAAAGAACTTTGCTACTAAAATCTATACTCAAAACTTCTGCAATCTAAACAATTCTTACTGCTTATTTTAGTACCTATTGCCAACTCCTGCCATCAGTATTCTGATAGTGTAATGTAATAGGGAGACCTAGAGCTCAAATCACTGCTATAATAACAAACTCTACGTCAGGCATAGTGGTGCACCCCTTTAATCCGAATATTAGGGAGACAGAGGCAGGCAGATCGCTCTGTGAGTTCAAGGCCAAGTCTGGTCTATGTAAAGAGTTCCAGGACAGCCGGGTGGTGGTGGCGCATGCCTTTAATCCTAGCACTCGGGAGGCAGAGGCAGGCGGATCTATGTGAGTTCGAGGCCAGCCTGGTCTACAGAGCAAGATCCAGGACAGGCACCAAAACTACACAAAGAAACCCTGTCTCAAAAAAAACCCAAAAAACAAACAGACAAACAAACAAAAATAGAGTTCCAGGACAGCCAGGGCTACACAGTGAGACCCTACCTTTTAAAAAAAAAAAAAAAGGCAGAGCTGAGTATGTCAATCAGTTGTCAAATGATCACTTTGATGCATGAAATGCTTGTTTTGATCCTCACACTGCATCATAAATCAGACATAGTAGTGCATGCCTATAATCATGGTACTTGGGAGGTGAATGCCAGAGGATCAGAAGTTCAAGGTCATCATTGGCACATATCAAGTTCACAGCATTTGGACTGCAGGAGACCATTATAAACAAAATGAACAAACAAAAATCACAAGATATTCTGTGTATTATCACAATTTTGAGGTCACTGTCCTTATACTGTACATCTGTTTACAGATTGCTTACCCTGTTTATGTGAAGCCTTAGTCCTTAGGTTATTTAGGTAACTAAGACTTACAGATTAATAGTTACCCATGAGTGTCATATCTATAGTTATGTTAGTTAGGTTTTCTAGATTTACAGAAACTTATGTCAGATGGATAGGAAGTCTTCAAACACTTCATAGACCTAGATAATATGGCATTTAAATGTTTTAATAACTTAGAATTCTGTTGACATGAGACATAATTGCTCCTGGCAGCACTGATCTACTCCCAAGAGAATGTTGGGCTTCTAAGACACTCCGTTTAGAAGTTTGTCTTCTTCTTGGCATTAAATGGCCTAGTGGGCAAAGAACTACCCTTGCCTCGACTGCTGACAGTATGAATGATGTCCTTTCTGGACAAGCAGGATATAAGGAAAAGTGACTGCTAAACCTTGCCAAGTCAGGATAAGATGGTCTTTCATAATTCCTGCTTCTAAAAAATGTCTGTCAGATATTCTAGGCCTGTAGCCAAAATGGAAGCCCCAATAGTGCTGAGACTCTTTAGGTGACTGTCCAGGCTGCCAGCTGTCTCTGTTTATTCTTGCAATCTTTCGGAAATTGTTTGCACTTTCTGTTTTCTCAGGTAATATTTTCCTTTCTCAGATCTTTGATGGGGTTGAAGACTAGATAGTTAGAGTTACAATCCTCTCATATCTTAGCTAAGAACATATCAGATACTAGAGTTAGATTCTTCAGGATAGGACAGCTATTAGAATAATCTCAGTAATTTGGCATTTACCTATGTTCTGGACATTTAGCATGTGTTTCTTGTTTGATCTTGTTCTTGTTGGTTGTGGCTCCATTTTTGTTTATATTATTACTCTTTGTTTCTCCTGGACAATACTTGATAATCACTCTTTTTTTGTTGTTTTGTTTTGTTTGTTTTTCGAGGCAGGGTTTCTCTGTGTAGTTTTGGTGCCTGCCCTGGATCTTGCTCTGTAGACCAGGCTGGTCTGGAACTCACAGAGATCCGCCTGGCTCTGCCTCCCAAGTGCTGGGATTAAAGGCGTTCACCACCACCCAGCTTTGATAATCATTCTTATTGTATATAGTTTGCATTAGGTTTAGAACCTTCTTATTTAGATAAAAAGGGGAATGTAGTGGTATTTGCTCCTTGGGCTATATGGGAGCGGAGGGCAGGAGGTGGTGCTTCTTGCCGTGACTCCTTAAAAGGTAAGGGAGAAGGGTCACGAGGTCCCTGCTCCCTGCTTCCTGGTGTGATCGAACTGCCAGGTGGATTAGCTCCCGGTGAGATCAAAGGACGACTTCAGCTGTCTACTCAGTTCTGTATTCATGAGTGTATTTCCTCAATTTATATCCTAATAAATTCTGCAATACTCCTTAAGCAGACTCCCGTGGATTTCTTGCTTTATCCCAGGTCAGCTGTTCTTTTATATTTCCATTGCACTGCATGTCCTGTCTACCTCTAAGTAATGAATCCACCCTTATCAGTCACTAAGTACTGAATGGATACATTCAGCAACTATGCACTGCAGGCCAACATCTGCCAAGCACTCCTCTAGATACAGAACACACAGTGTGCACATACACCCACAGTCCTGTCTTCATGGAGCTCATGTTCTAATGAGGTCAGCCAAACAAAGCATGTGCACTATGGCAGCCAGAAGGCTGTGGAGAATGAGCCACACTAGATGGAGTACTGGGTTGCAACCGCAAAGCAAACAGCACAGGAATGGTTCACTGCAGTGCTTCTGACTTACCACCTAAGACAGAGAAAACCATGTGCATGTAAACATATGAGGAAAAAGGCTTCGGTCACATGCCTGCCACAATTCAAGAAGTACCCACAAGTCCTGGAAGGGGGACAAGCAGCACAGGGTAAGAGCTGGGAAAGGAAGGCAAATCCTTAGATACTTCAAGAGAAATGCGGAGTCCATGGAGGACTGTGGAAAGAGCAGCATGATAGGATCTAACACACATTAAAGGGATCTCTCTGGGGCCAGCAAAGACAGCTTAGCAAACAAAGGCACTTGCCACCAAGACTGACAACCTGAGTTCAATCAGAAGACTGATATGACTGAAAGACCTCCATATGAGCACTGTGGCAAGTATGAACCACACAGGAAACCTGAATTTCAGCTCCCCAACTATCAGAGCCCTAACTGTATGGTTTGGACAAGCCACTTCTCTTGTCCACAAAACTATGACGTAGATTCTATTATCCATGTTCCACAGATCAATAAATGGAGGCACAAACTTACCAAAAGTCACACAAGGATGATAAAGCCCAGGCAGGCTGGCTCCAGCACTCTACCCTAAAACCACACATTCTGCCCCTAGGCCACGTACCACACTCTTGAACACACTGTGCACCCATGTGCAGGAACATCAGAACTCTGGCCTAAGAAGCCACAGAGAGGTGACACACTGCCTCTGTTAGCAGTCCTCGGGAGAAATTCAGTTTGGAATTTCTAGTCTCGTTTCTCTAGACCTCAGCCCCTCCCAGCCTCACAAAGTTGCTACCCACTACAGGGCCCAAACCAACATTCAAATGCTCATATCCTTCTCAGCTCACTTCAAAGAAAATTAGCTGCTAGTGTTGTTTTTCTTGGAGTCAAAATGGAAATAAGACTTAGGCCTCATATCTATGACACACTCAGACATATATTCCAAATGTGCACAGAGAATGGACTACTAAATCAGGATCCTTCATTCCTTCCTTCCCATGGATCCTGAAGACATTTAGTCAGAATCCTGTGCATTCTAGCTCTTTCTCTCAAGAACTCATCCATTTCTCATTATTTCAAGTAAGCCACTGGCTCTCGGCTATGCTAATACAATTGCCTCCTAACTTGTCCTAAAGTCTTTCACTGACTTCCCAAACTCCTTCCCAACTCTGACCCTTGCCCACCAAGCAGCTCCATTCCCCACTCATCCCTTAGTACTTTCCATCCATACAGAACTTGGTTCTCACTCAACCTTCATCCACACAGAAACTTCTCTCTGGAAATTTTTTGCCTTGTCACCTGGCTTCTTCACCCTTCTGAATCCTGTTTAGCTCACATCTTTAATCTCAGCACCTGGAAGACAGAGGTAGGTAGACCTCTGTGAGTTTAAGGCCAGCCTGGTCTACATAGTGAGTTCCAGGACAGCCAGGGCTGCATAGAAAGACCCTATGTATTCTTTTCTCAAAAAGAAGAAGGAAAAGGCAGCAGCTAAACTGCTGCTTAGAGCAGTGGTTCTCAACCCATAGGGGTTGAACAACCCTTTCACAGGGGTCTCCTACGACCACCAGAAAACACAGCTGTTTACATTATGAGTCATAATAGCAGCAAAATTACAGTTATGAAGTAGCAATGAAAATAATTTTATGGTTGGAGACCACCAAAACATGATGAACCATATTAAAGGGTCGCATGATTAGGAAGGGCTCTGAACTGGAAAGCTAGGGAAGGCACCAACTACAGGCACTATACTGAGAAAGGAAGTAATGGCTCCCAGTCCTTGAAAAGAATATTAGACACACTGCATAGTCCAAATACCAAGTGTAAGGTTACTATTAAATACTTCAAACTTCAGAAGGACTCAGGCCAAAGAGTGGTTAAGAAAATGTCCCCAGCAAAGACCAAAGGACAGAAGGTACAAGTGAAATAAAGCCTGGCTCATGACTAAAGAGGTGGATATACTTATTCTCAAGTTGCTGAGCAAGCTTCAGTTTCTCAACTACAAATGAAAGTAGTACATTTCAATACAGCTAAAGTAAAGCCCTTTGCATAGTTTAGGGCACATACATCTGTCACACTTCACACTCAAATTTTGCATTTTGGACTTCAGACCAATAATCAGAACTCTTATGTGTTTGTTGCCTATGGTAATAGAAGTTCTATCAATTCAGAATTTTCACAATCTCTTTGGGGCTGAGGCCATTCTTTAGTTCTGTTCATACCTTAGCTCAGCAACTTCAGTGAGTTATCAAAGCTTCATTAGCTTGTAAACAAACTGTTTCTCAGATAAACTCAATTGCTCCACACAAGGATCTTAAGCAAATAAATAAGTACAAAGCAGGCAGAGATTATAAATTAGGGCAGACAAATCTGTATCTAGCCCCACACTGGTAAAGAGCATTCTATCAATATAGTGAAATGCTAATCTCCTAATTAACAACCTAATTAGGTAATTATGGCTTTGCAGAGGGATGCCGAAATGAAATATGACAACATGGTCACCTCTTTATATGGCACCTGTGGGCCTTTTCAGCTGTCATCCTAAAGAGTGCAGTATCAATTTGAGCAGATGACAAAGTGCTGTCATTTTTCATTCTGATAATACACAGAATGCTTTGGACAGAGCAGTTTACAAAAAAAACAACTTGCCTGGTATTTTCCTAATTTAAATACGATCACACACTTGTTAAATTTTGTGCATGTTTTGATACCACATACAAGAAAATTACCATACACAGTTAAAAAACCTACCTAGCTGGCCACAATGCTTAATGTGCATGCTGATATTACTTCAGTTATAAAATATATAATTGGAAGAGTCTAAGGTGACACTTCATCATGTCATTTTAATATTTATAACTTTACTGACACTAGAAAAATTAGTATCTAAAAAACTTTTGCCTTCAATTTTTTTCTTACAAAATAAAAAAGATGGAATTTGCTCTTGTGAAAGTAAATTCAAATGGAGACCATTCTAAACAGACAAAGTCATTGAGATCACACAGGTGACTTTAACCTTGCCTAATTTATAAACATAAGCAAAACTGACTTGATCTGTTTCTTGTAAATGCTTGCTTACATTACAACAAAACAGAATCTAAGCTCAGCCGGCCAACGACAGCTCCATCTAACCTGTAATTCTGTAGCTAGGGAATCCTCGACTGAAGAGGTCAGACCAGGCAACTGGCCAACCACAACCAAATAGTTCCTTTGCTTGCCTTCATTCTCACTATAAAAATGTCACTCTTGCCTTTCTTAGTAGAGCAGCTGAACTGCTTCTGGTTCAGAGCCCCTCAACCCATGATCCATTAGAAGGATGATGGCTGGGGTTAAGGAGCTTGCTGCCAGGCCTAAGAACTGGAGTACAATCCCTGGAAGGCCCCCACTGACTTTAAAGCTGTGGCACTATGGCACATGCACCCACACATCCACACCACACACAAGAAATAAACAAAACTATGTTGTACCCTAGTTGACCTTTTTTTAAAAACACTTCTGTTTAAAAAAAAAACCCACTCCACCCCCCACCGTCTCACACCTTCCATCACGTGGGTTCTAGGAATCAAACCCAGTTCATTAGAGTTGGTGGCAAGTGTCCTTACTCACTCAGCCATCTTGCCAGCCCCTGGTTGGCATGTGTGTGCGTATGTGTGTGCGTGTGCGTGTGTTTGTGTGTGTGTGTGTTAACACAACTTATTTTCTCTATCAAAGAAGCATTTCATAATATATAAGCTTTAAACTCACAAACAACTGCTTTCTATCAACTGGCCAACTAGGCACCTTCATTTCAGAGGCACACACCCCTCCTGGAAGTCAGACTAAGCAGTCACAGGCCTAGTCACTATCCCACTGGGCACTGACAAACAGGGGATGGCAACATGGGCTCACCAGTACCAACATAAACGCAATTCTTCCATTTTTTTTTTTGAGAGTCTCACTATGTAGCCCAAGTAGCCTGAAACTTAACATATAGTCCAAGCAGCCCTCAAATTCATGATCCTCCTGCCTCAGCTTCCCAAGCAATGGAATTACAGGTTTAGGCTACTATGCCCAACTACAAGAAACATCCATGAACATGAACATTTTTCTACATCTATAATCCTTTTAAGAGAGATTTCTAAAACTAAAACTACAACCTTAAATGCATGCATAACTCCATAAAGCTTGAAATAAATGCTGCTCAAGGTCTTTTCAGAAGTTTTATCAAATTTTACCAACTTACAGTCAGACAAGTAAGGAATGGGTAGCCTTCTCACCACCAACTTTTGCCAGCAACAAACAATTTCATCAAATCTTTAAACTTCATATTATAAAGTTATACCTACAATCATTCACTCACAAATAATGAAAAATGGCTTTCTGTAAGCATTAAATGTAAATGATTAAAGAGAATGGACAAATCAAGGCAAAAGCTGCTACTGGTAGCCCCAGACACTGAAACCCTGCCTCTCTAGCTTTGGTTTCTGCACCTGACAAACATCCCGTGTTCTAGTCACTTCTAAGGGTAGTCACCGCACAAAACAAGACCACATAAGCCAGTGTACATTTTTTTGTTATTTTTTCGGCTTTTCAAGACAGGGTTTCTCTGTGTAGCCCTGGCTCTCCTGGAACTCACTCTGTAGACCAGACTGATCTCGAACTCAGAGATCCACCTGCCTCTGCCTCCTACTGCTGGGATTAAAGGCATGCACCACTACGCTCAGTTTTAGTGTAAGTTTCTAATGTTACTCAGCAAATCAATTTAACCACCCCCAAAACAGCATACTGAAACTTGTCTCAATAGAACACAGCAGTCATGTATGCTAAGTAACTCACAAAGTACAACCAAAGTTATGACTAACTCAGGATCCAGATGTGAACAATCTTCTTCATTCCTAAGCACTGCAGTTAGTGTCAGTCCTGGATGCCCTGTGTCCCTACATGCCAAAGCCTGCTTCTCTGCAGAAGCACTGCAGTTCATACAAGGTACCAACATGGTCTTTTAATTCTCACAAGGGCTGTAGATGGCATCCCTAACCCCACTCTGACTGTCTAGGTCACACGGACAGCCACACCCAGGTGGGTGTGGTTTCAAGGCTCTGCTCCACACTACTTCAGTACTCAAGCTGGTTGTCAACAACTTAAGTTCATATCAAAGAGCTGCTGTTTTCAAGGGCTGGAGAGATGGCTCAGCAGTTCAGAGTCCTGGGGTTCAGTTTCTGGCACCCATACAGCAGCTCAGAACTGTGTTTAACTCCAGTTCCTGGGGATCCAATGCCCTCTTCCAGCCCCCACGGGAAATAGACCCATGTAATGCACATATATACAAGTAGGTAAAATATGCACATAAACAAAAAGTTTGCCTTTAAAAAGCTACAAAAGAAGCACATTCTTTCAAATGATTTCCTACCAATTCCCTGCTGAAACAGTACTTACTTATAGCACAGTACCTTAAAACAAGACAGTGGTGGGTTGGTTGCTAAATACTGTCATTTCTTTGAAGCTATGAACCTTCAGACTACTTATCTATACCAACAACAGATAATCCACGAAAACATGCTAAAGTGGGTATTAGGAACCTAACATTGCACACATTTGGGGAGTCTGACATAACACTCAATTATTTTATAAGCAATCACAATCATCCCAGTAGTGACTCTAATACCTTTTTGCAAAATTTCAGTTTTTTTTAAGTGGTTTCTCTCCATTTTCTCATTTTTAACTTCTTGAAACTATTTTCTACTTTCACTTCAAATTTTGTGTTTCCTATCTTAAATCTGCTTCCCTGATACACCCATACTGCTGCCAAGTACAGTTAATAAATTCTGAATGACTGTTCAGGATTTATTTTCTTCATTTTTATATTCCATGTTATTTCTTTATACAATAGAGTATGAATGAAAAACAAGTATCTAACAGACTAATATTTCTTCAATTTTTACCTGGTGGAAGAGGGGGATTAAAATAAAAATAAATTAAACTCCTGGGCTGGGAACTCCCTGAGCATATTTCTCTTACTCTGCTGGGTGACTCTCTGTCCGCTTTCCCTCTTGTGTGTGGCAGTCAACGGAGCACTGCATACCTGAGGGGAGCACTGGCCCACCAAGGTTCACTGGAGGCAATGACAGAACACAGGGCAGGGCCTGCCCTGTCATGTAGAGAGAAGGAACAGCACCAGATTCTACTGGGGTCTGCCGGTACCCTGCTGTGTAACTTTAAGCACAGCAATCCTGAAAAGACTTCAGTAAGACTTGAATTTCACTATTCACCATCCAGATAGAGAAAGAGTCAAGAATCTGGAAATGACTTGCCCAAACTTCAAAGGCGCTGCACAGTGAAGCTTATTTTGAAGGTGAGTCCCTCTCAGACCAAGGCACTAGCTACAAAACTGTGGTTTTCTGGCTGCCAATTTTTTCATCTCAAGAAGTTCTGATTGCTCTCCTTTGTAACCTCACCTACTATAAAGGGTTATGAGGGCGATGGAAACATGGTATGCAAAAAAAAAAAAAAAAAAAAAGACTGAAGGCACAATGCCACTGCATGGTCCTATGAAGACGGCCAAGGGAAGACAAATCTGGTGGTATCTACAGTGGGACAAGCACCAAATCCAAGTCTCACAAGGTCCCCTCACCCAAACCTCATCCCTTTGAAATCTAGCCTGATGACATGAGAAAACCATACACTGGCCACTCTGCAAAATAGATTGGCAAGAATTAAAATACTCCTCCCTCTGCCAATTTCCCAAGCTTCTGTTCTGCCTGATGCACCAACTTCTAAGACAAGGGTTCTAGAAACACGGTCAAGGCTCCTTCAGTGGGAAATGTAACAGACTTCTCTTTCTTTTGGCAATCTGACATCTGGCTGTATCCTTAACAGTAAGGCCTAAGCATCGGAATAACCACTGAACTGGAACAGTTTCTAAAGCATTCAGTTGAGTCAACAAGCAAAATAAACCCACCCTAAAAACAAACAAACAAACAAACAGAAACAACAACAAAAAGAACACTCCAGAAACAGTAGATCAGCTGATGGGCTCCGAGTGCAGAGACCACCCCTACTCCTTACTGTGCCTAGCCAGTGACATGACACTGGAGCTCCACACACAGCTAGCTCCTCTTTGTAGCATTTCCATCAGGTCCACATGCACAGCAAGAACAAGCAGCAGGGTACGGGACTGAAGAGGCTGGCAGACATCCTTCAGCTCAAAACACCACTTGTATAAACTCAGGGAACCTCTTTTTCTTTTCTGTTTACTTTTTGGTTCCTGGAAGTGAAGCATGGGCCCTCACTCATGCCAAGTACTCACTCTACCACCGAGCTGCACACATCCCCTCAAGAAGTCACTTATCTTTCCCATGATCTAGTTCCCATCTATAAAACCAGGGTGATGTTCACAACTTCCCTCACAGGGACAGATGTAAAACAGCTTTGGGGACAATGTCATGCACACTAAGTACTCACTGTGGGCTCCATGGCACCCTGTGGCAGCATATACAGAATGTGACTACTGCATCTGCACACATTTCTCCCCGACTAGAATGTCCATGACCTCAAAGTGGAGACCTGGCTTTATTCCCAGTGGCATCCCAGGGCCAAACGTTTTGCCTGGAACTGCTGAATGAATCACACACGCAAGCACCCTTCAAGTCTTTATCAACTGGCAAGTTAGAGTAGAAACTGAAACTCATCTCGATCACCTGGCATTTGTGCCCTCACAGAGTTTAGCCCTTCCACTTTACCTCTCAAATGCCTGTGAAAAGCAGCAATGGCAACATTCTGGTGACATGCCTGGAACTTTTTTAATTTGATTTGAGTAACACTTCATAGAACACTGACTTCCAATAAACTCTCTAACAGTTGAGGAACATTTGCATTGACTTGGCTTTGCTTGGACTAGAAATCCACTCAGAGATCTTGTAGACATCATTAGGCGTACCTGACAATTGGTAGGTTGAGAACTCCTTATCTGAAATGGCTGGGGCCAGAAGTATTTCTGGATCTCAGATTTTCTGAGTTTTGGAGCAGGGTGACAGACTTTACTAGATGAGCACCGCTAGCCTGAAAAATCCCAAATCTGAAATGCTACTTAGAGAGCTCAGGTTAGGGTGTTCGGGTCCTACCAGGGTTTTTCTTTTCTTTTCTATTCTTTTTGGTTTGTTTTTTTTTTTGAGACAGGGTTTCTCCATGTAGCTCTAGCTGTCCTGGGAACTCAAGCTGTAGATCAGGCTGGCTTCAAACTCACCAAATCTGCCTGCCTCTGCTTCCCTAGTGCTAGAATTAAAGGCGTGTGCCACCACTGCCTGCTGGCAAACATTTATTTATGTATATGCATGCTGTCAGCATGTAATGTCTGCACGCCAGAAGAGGGCATCAGATCCCATTATAGATGGTTGTGAGCCACCACATGGTTGCTGGGAATTAAACTTGGGACCTCTGGAATATCAGTCAGTGCTCTAAAGTGCAGAGCCATTTTTTAGTTATTTTTAACCTTATGTATATAGGTGTTTTGTGTGTGTATATATGTCTGTCTGTACACCATGTGCCTACCTGGTGCCCACAGAGGCCAAAACATGGTATCAGATCCCCTGGAATTGGAGTTACAGATGGTTTTGAGCCACCGTGCAGGGACTGGGTAATGAACCCAGGTCCTCTGTAAGAGCCGCCCATGCTCTAAACTGCTGAGATCTCTCTCCAGCCTAACACTTTTTTAAAAATGGATTTTCACTGATGCCCAGGCTGGCCTCAAACAATCTGTACAAGTACTCTGCTGCCTCAGCCTGCCAAGCAGCTGGCCTGCACCACAGTACCTGGCCTTGTCTACCTTGAGAGGAGTTTCTGTACTGCCCATTTCAACATTCTTATATTTCCTCTTATTCAGTTGTTTCAATACATACTTGCATAGAGTGCTATGGTAAGAAGGCAGCAAGACCTGGCTCTGTCTCACAGCAGCTATGTAGCCTGTGTCTTCCTGTCTATAAATGTTAGTTAAAATGATTAAAGTTCAATTTACCTTGCAGTATGCTCATTCCCTTGACCAAATGTCATCTTTCAAAAGCTAACACTAGGTACTACTTCCATTCCGGAGAGAACCTTACACCCCTACCTGCCACAGCACTGGAGTGACTAATTTCCCTCTCACAGTAACAACTCCCTGTACAAAGTGACTGAGTCTTATTAAACTGCACTAGAGTACCTGACCTATATCTACACACAATAAATGCTTGCTAGATCAAATGACTGTAAATAACAAGTGTTTATAGGATTCTAACAAGGTAAGAAATCATCCCCAGG